>CAXITT010001782.1:8980-35265 GCA_964033795.1 Lymnaea stagnalis
CAGACCTATCTAACAGCTTCACTAGAAAGACCAATCCAGCCAGACCTCTTTAACAGCTCCACTACACAGACCAAACTAGCCAGACCCGTTAAACAGCTCCACTATATAGATCAAACCAGCAAGACCTCTTAAACGGTTCTACTACACAGACCAATCCAGCCAGATCTCTTAAATGGCTCCACTACACAAACCAATCCAGCCAGACTTCTTTATGGCTCCATTACACAGACCAATCCAGCCAATCCTCTTTAACGGCTCCACTACACAGGCCAATCCAGCCAGACTTCTTAAACAGCTCCAGTACAAAGACCAATCCAGCAAGACCTCTTTAATAACTCCACTACAAAGACAATTCCCGCCAGACCTTTTTAACGACCTATTTAACAGCTCCACTGCACAGACCAATCCAGCCAGAATTCTTAAAAATGTTCAACTACACAGACCAATCCAGCCAGAGCTCTTAAACAGCTCCAATACAAAGACCATTCAAGCCAGACCTATTTAACAGCTTCACTAGAAAGACCAATCCAGCCAGACCTTTTTAACAGCTCCACTACACAGACCAAACTAGCCAGACCCGTTAAACAGCTCCACTATATAGACCAATCCAGCCAGACCTCTTAAACAACTCAACTACACAGACGAAGTCAGCAAGACCTCTTAAAAAGCTCCACTACAAAGACCAATGCAGCCAGACCTCTTTAACAACTCCACTACACAGACAAAGACATCCAGACCTTTTTAACGGCTCCACTACACAGACCAATTCAGCAAGACCTCTTAAAAAGCTCCACTACACAGAACAATTCAGCCAGACCTCTTAAGCAGCTCAATTGAAAAGACCAATCACGCCAGACCTCTTTAACAACGCCACTACACAGACCAAACCCGCCAGACTTTTTTAACGGCTCCACTAAACAGACCAAAATTGCAAGACCTCTTAAACAGCTCCACTACACAGACCAATCAAGCCAGACCTATTTAACAGCTTCACGAAACAGACCAATCCAGCCAGACCACTTTAACGGCTCCACTACACAGACCAAACCAGCCAGACCCGTTAAACAGCTCCACTACATAGATCAATCCAGCAAGACCTCTTTAACGATCTTAAAAAGCTCCACTACAAAGACCAATGCAGCCAGACCTCTTTAACAACTCCACTACACAGACAAATCCAGCCAGACCTTTTTAACGGCTCCACTACACAGACCAATTCAGCCAGACCTCTTAAACAGCTCAATTGAAAAGACCAATCACGCCAGACCTCTTTAACAACGCCACTACACAGACCAAACCCGCCAGACTTTTTTAACGGCTCCACTAAACAGACCAAAATTACAAGACATCTTAAACAGCTCCACTACACAGACCAATCAAGCCAGACCTATTTAACAGCTTCACGAGACAGACCAATCCAGCCAGACCTCTTTAACGGCTCCACTACACAGACCAAACCAGCCAGACCCGTTAAAAAGCTCCACTACATAGATCAATCCAGCAAGACCTCTTTAACGGCTTCTCTACACAGAGAAATTCGACCAGACAACTTAAACAGCTCCACTACACAGACCAATCCAGCCAGAAAATTTTAAAAACTCCACTACACAGATCAATCCAGCCAGACCTCTTTAACGACTCCACTAAACAGACAGATCCCACCAGACCTTTTTAACGGCTCCATTACACAGACCAATCCAGCCTGACCTATTTAACAGCTTCACTAGACAGACTAATCCAGCAAGACCTCTTTAACGGCTCCACTACACAGACCGAACCAGCCAGACCTCTTGAACGGCTCCACTACACAGACCAGTCTAGCCAGACATATGTAACAGCCCCACTGCACAGACTAATCCAGCCAGACCTCTTTAAAAGCTCCACCACACAAACCAATCCAGCCAGACTTCTTAAAGAGCTCCAGTACAAACTACAATCCAGCCACACCTCTTTAACAACTTGACTACACAGACCAATCCAGCCAGAGCTCTTAAACAGCTCCACTACAAAGACCATTCAAGCCAGACCTATCTAACAGCTTCACTAGAAAGACCAATCCAGCCAGACCTCTTTAACAGCTCCACTACACAGACCAAACTAGCCAGACCCGTTAAACAGCTCCACTATATAGATCAAACCAGCAAGACCTCTTAAACGGTTCTACTACACAGACCAATCCAGCCAGATCTCTTAAATGGCTCCACTACACAAACCAATCCAGCCAGACTTCTTTATGGCTCCATTACACAGACCAATCCAGCCAATCCTCTTTAACGGCTCCACTACACAGGCCAATCCAGCCAGACTTCTTAAACAGCTCCAGTACAAAGACCAATCCAGCAAGACCTCTTTAATAACTCCACTACAAAGACAATTCCCGCCAGACCTTTTTAACGACCTATTTAACAGCTCCACTGAACAGACCAATCCAGCCAGAATTCTTAAAAATGTTCAACTACACAGACCAATCCAGCCAGAGCTCTTAAACAGCTCCAATACAAAGACCATTCAAGCCAGACCTATCTAACAGCTTCACTAGAAAGACCAATCCAGCCAGACCTTTTTAACAGCTCCACTACACAGACCAAACTAGCCAGACCCGTTAAACAGCTCCACTATATAGATCAAACCAGCAAGACCTCTTAAACGGTTCTACTACACAGACCAATCCAGCCAGATCTCTTAAATGGCTCCACTACACAAACCAATCCAGCCAGACTTCTTTATGGCTCCATTACACAGACCAATCCAGCCAATCCTCTTTAACGGCTCCACTACACAGGCCAATCCAGCCAGACTTCTTAAACAGCTCCAGTACAAAGACCAATCCAGCAAGACCTCTTTAATAACTCCACTACAAAGACAATTCCCGCCAGACCTTTTTAACGACCTATTTAACAGCTCCACTGCACAGACCAATCCAGCCAGAATTCTTAAAAATGTTCAACTACACAGACCAATCCAGCCAGACCTCTTTAACAGCTCCACTACACAGAAAAATCCAGCCACACCTCTTAAAAAGCTCCACTAAGCAGACTTATCTAGCGAGACCTCTTAAACAGCCTCACTAAACAGACCAATCCAGCCAGACCTCTTAAAGAGCTAAAGTACACAGACTAATCCAGCCAGACCTCTTAAACAGCTAAAGTACACAGACCAATCCAGCCAGACGTCTTTAACAACTCCACTACACAGACAATTCAAGCAAGACCTCCTCTTTAACGGCTACACTAAGCAGACCAATCCAGCCACACCTCTTAAACAGCTCCACTACACAGACCAGTTCAGCCAGACCTATTTAACAGCTTTACTAGACAGATCAATCCAGCCAGACTTCTTTAACGGCTCCACTACACAGCTAGACCTCTTAAACAGCTCCGATATACAGAACAATCCAGTCAGACCTCTTTAACGGCTCAACTACACAGACCAATTCAGCCAGACCTCTTAAAAAGCTCCACTACAAAAATCTATCCAGCCAGACATTTTAACGGCTCCACTACACAGACCAATCCAGCCAGACCTCTTAAACAGATCCACTACACAAACAAATCCAGCCAGACATGTTTAACAGCTTCACTAGACAAACAAATAAAGCCAGACCTCTTTAACAACTCTACTACACAGACCAATCAAGCCATACCACTTTAACAGCTCCACTACACAGACCAATCCAGCCACACCTCTTAAACAGCTCCACTAAAAAGACTAATCTAGCGAGACCTCTTATACAGCACCACTAAACAGACCAATCCAGCCAGACCTCTTAAAAAGATAAAGTACACAGACCAATCCACCCAGACCTCTTTAACGGCTCCACTACACAATCCAATCAAGCCAGACCTCTTAAGCAGCTCTACTAAACATACCAATCCAGCCAGAATTCTTAAAAACCTCCACTACACAGACCAATTCAGCCAGACCTTTTTAACGGCTCCACTACACAGACAAATCCAGCCAGACCTCTTAAACAGCTCCATTACATAGATTTTCAGCCAGACGTCTTAAAAAGCTCCAGTACAAAGACAAATCCAGCCAGACCTCTTTAACAACTCCACTAAACAGACAAATCCCGCCAGACCTTTTTAATGGCTCCACTACATAGACCAATCCAGCCAGATCTCTTAAACAGCTCCAATACAAAGACCAATCCAGACAGACCTCTTTAACGAATCCACTACATAGAACAAACAAGCCAGACCTCTTAAACAGCTCCACTACATAGATCAATCCAGCCAGAATTCTTTATGGCACCATTTCACAGACCAATCCAGCCAATGCTCTTTAACGGCTCCACTACAAAGACCAATCCAGCCAGATCTCTTGAACGGCTCCACTACACAGACCAGTCTAGCCAGACATATTTAACAGCTCCACTGCACAGACTAATCCAGCCAGACCTCTTTAAAGGCTCCACTACACAAACCAATCCAGCCAGACTTCTTAAACAGCTCCAGTAAAAACTACAATCCAGCCAGACCTCTTTAACAACTCTACTACACAGACCAATCCAGCCATACCACTTTAACAGCTCCACTACACAGACCAATCCAGCCACACCACTTAAAAAGCTCCACTAAAAAGACTAATCTAGCGAGACCCTTTAAACAGCTCTACTACACAGACCATTCCAGCCAGAGCTCTTAAACAGCTCCACTACAAAGACCAATCAAGGCAGACCTATCTAACAGCTTCACTAGAAAGACCAATCCAGCCAGACCTCTTTAACAGCTCCACTACACAGACCAAACTAGCCAGACCCGTTAAACAGCTCCACTATATAGATCAAACCAGCAAGACCTCTTAAACGGTTCTACTACACCGACCAATCCAGCCAGATCTCTTAAATGGCTCCACTACACAGACCAATCCAGCCGGACTTCTTTATGGCTCCATTAAACAGACCAATCCAGCCATTCCTCTTTAACGGCTCCACTACACAGGCCAATCCAGCCAGACCCCTTAAACAGCTCCAGTACAAAGACCAATCCAGCAAGACCCCTTTAACAACTCCACTACAAAGACAATTCCCGCCAGACCTTTTTAACGACCTATTTAACAGCTCCACTGCACAGACCAATCCAGCCAGAATTCTTAAAAATTTTCAACTACACAGACCAATCCAGCCAAACCTCTTTAACAGCTCCACTACACAGACAAATCCAGCCACAACTCTTAAACAGCTCCACTAAACAGACTTATCTAGCGAGACCTCTTAAACAGCCCCACTAAACAGACCAATCCAGCCAGACCTCTTAAACAGCTAAAGTACACAGACTAATCCAGCCAGACATCTTAAAGGGCTCCACTTCACAGACCAATCCAGCCAGACCTCTTTAACATTTCCACTACACAGACATTTCAAGCCAGACCTCCTCTTTAACGTCTACACTACGCAGACCAATCCAGCCACACCTCTTAAACAGCTCCACTACACAGACCAGTTCAGCCAGACCTATTTAACAGCTTTACTAGACAGATCAATCCAGCCAGACTTCTTTAACGGCTCCACTACACAGATCAAACAAGCTAGACCTCTTAAACAGCTCCGCTATACAGAACAATCCAGTCAGACCTCTTTAACGGCTAAACTACACAGACCAATCCAGCCAGACCTCTTAAATAGCTCCACTACACAGACCAATCCAGCCATACCTCTTTAACAGCTCCACTACACAGACCAATTCAGCCAGACCTCTTAAAAAGCTCCACTACAAAGACCAATCCAGCCAGACACCTTAACAGCTCCACTAAACAGACCAATCCAGCCAGACCTTGTAAACAGATCCACTACACAAACCAATCCAGCCAGACATGTTTAACAGCTTCACTAGACAGACAAATCAAGCCAGACCTCTTTAACAACTCTACTACACAGACCAATCCAGCCATACCACTTAAACAGCTCCATTACACAGAACATTTCCAACCACACCTCATAAACAGCTCCACTAAAAAGACTAATCTAGCGAGACCTCTTAAACAGCACCACTAAACAGACCAATCCAGCCAGACCTCTTAAAAAGATAAAGTACACAGACCAATCCACCCAGACCTCTTTAACTGCTCCACTACACAATCCAATCAAGCCAGACCTCTTAAGCAGCTCTACTAAATATACCAATCCAGCCAGAATTCTTAAAAGCTCCACTACACAGACCAATCCAGCCAGACCTCATTAACAACCTCACTACACAGACCAATCCAGCAAGACCTCTTTAATGGCTCCACTACACAGACCAATCCAGCCAGACATCTTAAACAGCTCCACTACACAGACCAATTCAGCCAGACCTATTTAACAGCTTCACTAGACAGACCAATCCAGCCAGACCTCTTTAACAACTCCACTACACAGACCAAACCAGCCAGCCCTCTTAAACAGCTTAACTAAACAGACCAATACAGCCAGATTTTTATAACAATTCCTCTACTTAGAGGAAATCCAGCCAGACCTCTATAACGGCTCCACTACACAGACAAATCCAGCCAGACCTCTTTAATGGCTCCACTACACAGACAAATCCAGACAGACCACTTCAACAGCTCAACTACACAGACCAATTCAGCCAGACCTCTTAAACAGCTCCAGTACAAAGACCAATCCAGCCAGACCTCTTTAACAACTCCACTACACAGACTAATCAAGCCAGACCTCTTTAACGGCTCCACTACACAAACCAATCCAGCCAGACTTCTTAAACAGCTCCAGTACAAAGACCAATCCAGCCACACCTCTCTAACAAATCCACTACACAGACTAATCACGCCAGATCTCTTAAACAGCTCCACTACACAGACCAATCCTGCCAGACATTTTTAACAGCTCCACTACACAGACCAATCCAGCCAGAGCTCTTAAACAGCTCCACTACAAAGACCAATCAAGCCAGACCTATCTAACAGCTTCACTAGAAAGACCAATCCAGCCAGACCTCTTTAACGGCTCCACTACACAGACCAAACAATCCAGAGCTCTTAAACAGCTCCACTACACAGACCAATCCAACAAGACCTCTTTAACGGCTCCACTACACAGACCAATCCAGCCAGACCTCTTAAATGGCTCCACGACACAGACCAATCCAGCCAGACTTCTTTATGGCTCCATTACACAGACCAATCCAGCCAATCCTCTTTAACGACTCCACTACACAGACCAATCCAGCCAGAATTCTTAAAAATGTTCCACTACACAGACCAATCCAGCCAGACTTCTTTAATAGCTCCACGATACAGACTAATCCAGCCAGACCTTTTTAACGGCTCCACTACATATTTCATCTGACAGCGGGTGCAGACAATGGCTTAGACAACGTTGCGGCTTGTACAGAGGAAACCGTCACGAATCTGAAAACTGCTCTTAGTGAAACGTATGTGTTGATTCTGGACGACAAAAGGGCACGTGTTGCAACGGCTGCGTCCATACGGCTTGATCCCAAAGTGGGAGGGGGGAGCATTGATACGACTGCGCACAAGGAAGTCTCTCAGATTTTTATCCCGTCTGAAAACAATGAGAGGTAGGGAAGAGAAAATTTCTCGTGTGTCTGTGTCTCCGAGTAGTATAGATCGATGTTTAAGGAAAACACGTTTAGCAATCAGATTGTGAGGGTGATAAGTTATAATGAGTTTTGTCCTGTCTACATTGTCGCTCAGACGTGGCCTAAAGTCATCATCACGGGTAATACTCTTAACCCTTTGGAGGGCTGATGAAAGTACAGTCTCCGGGTAAGACCTACACCGGAAAAAGTCTATAATCTCAAGTTCTTTGTCTCAAAAGTCCTCATCCGACCGACAAAGTCGACGAAGACGAATTTATTGAGAAAAAGGAATAGAGTCTTTACAGGATTTAGGTTAGGATGAAGAGTAGAGTAGATAGCTGTGGCTGTCAAGTTCACTCCTCTCCATAGTTGTGACCCCTATACCATCATCAATGTACCTCTTATCTTTATTTTTATACCGTTTTTTCTGTTGTTTTGTTCGCTGACGAAGGCTTTCTGCCGACACGTTCGTTGTTTTGTTGCGTTTATTTTTTTCAGGTTTAACCCTACTCTGTTTTACTCATTTCATACTGAAAAGAAATAATAAGAAAGCAATTTTTAATGGCTGTGTGGGACATTCACTTAACTTGTGTGGTAAACACTCTTTTGCAGAAAATGCTTCATGCATTACATTTTTCGGTACTCTTGAAAAAACATTTTCTTTCTTTGCTGCACCCAATCATCGATGGAATGTTCTAATTGAAAACACTGAACTATCTTTGAAAATACTGTTGAAAAGAATTGCGTTCCATTGCTTCTTCATGTAATTTATAATGCGATTGGTCGGAATTTCCCGATTTTTGGCTCCACTTTTATTTAATGAAAAATAAGCTGGGTGCGATTTCCGGAGGAAGGGGAAATGTTTTGGAGATTAGGGAGTGTTGAAAATTAATGGAAGTTAACGGTTTGAAAAGGAACATTATTAGACTATATTGGATCTATTAATACATTCTTTTGTTTATAATTGTTAATGAGGAATTTCTTAGTAATTGAAGTCTGTGTTGTCTTCATTATATTCCTCAACGTCTGGATACTGAACTTTCACAGAGAGGAGCAACCCCACATTAACCAACACCAATACTACTTGGTACGAAACGGGCCATACCTCATACTACCATCTCATCTGTGACAGAAGAGTTAATGGGGCTACCGTTAATGGTGTCTGTTCGATAATTAATTTCTTTCTATGATGAGTTATCAGAAGATACACTTTTAAAAGAAATATCAAGGCTTAGAAGTTATCTATGATCGTCTGATCTCTCAAATTCATGGACTGGTCAGTATTTGATGTCTTGAAATTCGTAGCTGAATGGGACTTTCTACAATCTCTTTCAATACTCTCGCTAAGCCTTCAATTTGTTCTTATAATATGTATGTTTTTGGCTTCATGTTAGCGGAGTTTTTCAAAACTAAGATTTATCAAGAAATTTTTATAATCCAACATGGGACAGTCTTAGACTGTCAAATGTGGCTCTGCTATCAATTGAAAAAGACATAGTGAAGAATATGATTTTGATCAAGTGATTTACAGGTTTGCAGCTTTGAAGACAAGGAAGGGAAAACTTTCATTAAGTGAATTTAATGTAAATTGTAAATATAATTTAAAGGTTTTAAATACAATAACCTCATGATCTTAGATGATTTTGTTTCTTGTTATTATCATACTGTGGACTTATTTTAACAAGACGACATTCATCATGGAAGTTTGAGTGGGTGGGGGGTGGACACCATGAGTTTACCGAAACCGGGTGACAACAACCCTAGGTACGCCCCTGTCATGTCTTATACCTATAGTATTTCATGTCTTTGTTCCAGGTACATCATCACAGTCAAGCATGGAAACTTTTAGTGGATCATTTGCAGGAGATACAATCATGTCCGATAACACATGACTCCTTGGCATTCTTCCTGGCAAGAAATTCTGTCCCGCTTCACAACAAATAGTGAGTAACCATAAATAAGCAATAAACCACACCCCGAGCAATGAAGCCATGGAGGGGAATTGTTGGTTGATATTTGAAAGCAAGTTACTCGGAATGTTAGAGTCATTGTAGATATGGACTTTAAAGTATTTTAATGTAAAATAATCTGATATTTTTATAATGATTTTTTATATACAAAATTTAAATAAATAACAGATAAAGATTATCTAGAAATTGATCTTTTTATTTATTTAACAGTTATTTTAATTATATTGTCTACAATGGTTTTAGTAGTTGTAAAAGTTACGGAATCATTTTTTGATTATATCATTGCTCCCTCTGCCCCACACTCTGCTGGCTGTGCCCCACACTCTGCTCCCTCTGTCCCACACTCTGCTTGCTCTGCCCCACACTCTGCTTGCTCTGCCCCACACTCTGCTTGCTCTGCCCCACACTCTGCTCCCTCTGCCCCACACTCTGCTCCCTCTGCCCCACACTCTGCTTGCTCTGCCCCACACTCTGCTCCCTCTGCCCCACACTCTGCTCCCTCTTCCCCACACTCTGCTCGCTCTGCCCCACACTCTGCTCGCTCTGCCCCACCCTCTGCTCCCTCTGCCCCACACTCTGCTTGCTCTGCCCCACACTCTGCTTGCTCTGCCCCACACTCTGCTCCCTCTGCCCCACACTCTACTGGCTCTGCCCCACACCCTGCTGGCTGTGCCCCACACTCTGCTGGCTGTGCCCCACACTCTGCTCCCTCTGCCCCACACTCTGCTGGCTGTGCCCCACACTCTGCTGGCTGTGCCCCACACTCTGCTGGCTGTGCCCCACTCTCTGCTCCCTCTGCCCCACACTCTGCTGGCTGTGCCCCACACTCTGCTTGCTCTGCCCCACACTCTACTCCCTCTACCCCACACTCTGCTGGCTGTACCCCACACTCTACTCCCTATGACCCACACTCTACTCCCTCTACCCCACATTCTACTCCCTCTACCCCACACTCTGCTGGCTCTGCCCCACACTCTACTCCCTCTAACCCACACTCTACTGGCTGTGCCCCACACTCTACTCCCTCTGACCCACACTCTACTCCCTCTACCCCACACTCTGCTTGCTCTGCCCCACACTCTGCTCCCTATGCCCCTCCCTCTGCTGGCTGTGCCCCACACTCTACTCCCTCTACCCCACACTCTGCTGGCTGTGCCCCATACTCTGCTCCCTATGCCCCTCCCTCTGCTGGCTGTGCCCCACACGCTACTCCCTCTACCCACACTCTGCTGGCTGTGCCCCACACTGTGCTCCCTATGCCCCTCACTCTGCCCCAACCTCTGCTCGCTCAGCCCCACACTCTGCTTCTTCTGGCCCAAACTTCATGTTTCTCTTGATGTAGTTACCACAATTAACTTAGAATAGGAATGTTGAATCTTTCTGTGAAATTTCTCATATTGCCAGGACTATAAAAAATACAGAATTACATATATAATTTTGTGTTGTTTACTTTGTAAGTTATCATCAAAGATGGGCCACATTTGGAAATATATCAAGGGACACAAGAAGCGCAGCAAAAGACAGTCAGGTTGCCCAAAAGGCCAGTGCTTTAGTAACTGTAGTTAAATTAGAAATCAGACAGGACAAGGCGGACTTTTCTATAAGTGCGATTGTGGTTAGCACGAACACCGCCAGTCGGGTCAATTTGGAACACAAGCTTATCCTGACTTACGGCACTTTGACGCCACATGTAATTAATGTTATGTCTCTGTTCACAACTTGACCCTAGCTCCGCCCTCCACGTTCTGACCTATCATAGTGAACTTTTTTCTCCTCTTTTTTCGCTCTTCCCTATTTAAACTCACTCACTTACCGTCAGTCACATTTCTTTTGCTGCCGACATATACTACTTCCCATCTAAGTGCGATTGATGCTATAGGACATTGGTCTAATTAAGTATGGGTGGATGTTGTAGGACATTGGTCTAATTAAGTATATTGATGCTATAGGGCATTGGTCTAATGAAGTAGATTGATGCTATATGACATTGGTCTAATTAAGTAGATTGATGCTATAGGGCATTGGTCTAATTAAGTAGATTGATGCTATAGGACATTGGTCTAATTAAGTAGATTGATGCTATAGGGCATTGGTCTTATTAAATAGATTGATGCTATAGAACATTGGTCTAATTAAGTAGATTGATGCTATAGGACATTGGTCTAATTAAGTAGATTGATGCTATAGGGCACTGGTCTAATTAAGTAGATTGATGCTATAGGGCATTGGTTTAATTAAGTAGATTGATGCTATAAGGGCATTGGTCTAATTAAGTATGGGCGGATGTTGTAGGACATCGGTCTAATGAAGTAGATTGATGCTATATGACATTGGTCTAATGAAGTAGATTGATGCTATATGACATTGGTCTAATTAAGTAGATTGATGCTATAGGGCATTGGTCTAATTAAGTAGATTGATGCTATAGGACATTGGTCTAATTAAGTAGATTGATGCTATAGGGCATTGGTCTTATTAAGTAGATTGATGCTATAGGACATTGGTCTAATTAAGTAGATTGATGCTATAGGGCATTGGTCTAATTAAGTAGATTGATGCTATAGGGCACTGGTCTAATTAAGTATGGGTTGATGTTGTAGGACATTGGTCTAATTAAGTATATTGATGCTTTAGGGCATTGGTCTAATTAAGTAGATTGATGCTATAGGGCATTGGTTTAATTAAGTAGATTGATGCTATAAGGGCATTGGTCTAATTAAGTATGGGCGGATGTTGTAGGACATCGGTCTAATTAAGTAGATTGATGCTATAGGGCATTGGTCTAATTATATAGATTGATGCTATAGGACATTGTTCTAATTAAGTAAATGAACTCGGTAGGACATTGGTCTAATTAAGTATATTGATGCTTTAGGGCATTGGTCTAATTAAGTAGATTGATGCTATAGGGCATTGGTTTAATTAAGTAGATTGATGCTATAGGGCATTGGTTTAATTAAGTAGATTGATGCTATAAGGGCATTGGTCTAATTAAGTATGGGCGGATGTTGTAGGACATCGGTCTAATTAAGTAGATTGATGCTTTAGGGCATTGGTCTAATTAAGTAGATTGATGCTATAAGGGCATTGTTCTAATTAAGTAAATGAACTCGGTAGGACATTGGTTTAATTAAGTAGATTGATGCTATAGGGGCATTGGTCTAATTAAGTATGGGCGGATGTTGTAGGACATTGGTCTAATTAAGTATATTGATGCTTTAGGGCATTGGTCTAATTAAGTAGATTGATGCTTTAGGGCATTGGTCTAATTAAGTAGATTGATGCTATAAGGGCATTGGTCTAATTAAGTAGATTGATGCTATAGGGCATTGGTTTAATTAAGTAGATTGATGCTATAAGGGCATTGGTCTAATTAAGTATGGGCGGATGTTGTAGGACATTGGTCTAATTAAGTATATTGATGCTTTAGGGCATTGGTCTAATTAAGTAGATTGATGCTTTAGGGCATTGGTCTAATTAAGTAGATTGATGCTATAAGGGCATTGGTCTAATTAAGTATGGGCGGATGTTGTAGGACATCGGTCTAATTAAGTAGATTGATGCTTTAGGACATTGGTCTAATTAAGTAGATTGATGCTTTAGGACATTGGTCTAATTATATAGATTGATGCTATAGGGCATTGGTCTAATTATATAGATTGATGCTTTAGGACATTGGTCTAATTATATAGATTGATGCTTTAGGACATTGGTCTAATTATATAGATTGATGCTTTAGGGCATTGGTCTAATTATATAGATTGATGCTATAGGGCATTGGTCTAATTATATAGATTGATGCTATAGGGCATTGGTCTAATTATATAGATTGATGCTATAGGGCATTGGTCTAATTATATAGATTGATGCTTTAGGGCATTGGTCTAATTATATAGATTGATGCTATAGGGCATTGGTCTAATTATATAGATTGATGCTTTAGGACATTGGTCTAATTATATAGATTGATGCTTTAGGACATTGGTCTAATTATATAGATTGATGCTTTAGGGCATTGGTCTAATTATATAGATTGATGCTATAGGGCATTGGTCTAATTATATAGATTGATGCTATAGGGCATTGGTCTAATTATATAGATTGATGCTATAGGGCATTGGTCTAATTATATAGATTGATGCTTTAGGGCATTGGTCTAATTATATAGATTGATGCTATAGGGCATTGGTCTAATTATATAGATTGATGCTTTAGGACATTGGTCTAATTATATAGATTGATGCTTTAGGACATTGGTCTAATTATATAGATTGATGCTTTAGGGCATTGGTCTAATTATATAGATTGATGCTATAGGGCATTGTTCTAATTAAGTAAATGAACTCGGTAGGACATTGGTCTAATTATATAGATTGATGCTTTGGGGCATTGGTCTAATTATATAGATTGATGCTATAGGACATTGTTCTAATTAAGTAAATGAACTCGGTAGGACATTGGTCTAATTAAGGTATGTTTAAGTTGATACATCATGTAACACATTGGTCTCCAAAACATTGGATTGTGCTTTCAACTTACTAAAAAAAATATTATTACAACATCAACTAGTCCAATAAAAATGATTTGATAAGATGTCATGTGATCACAAGANCTATAGGGCATTGGTTTAATTAAGTAGATTGATGCTATAAGGGCATTGGTCTAATTAAGTATGGGCGGATGTTGTAGGACATCGGTCTAATTAAGTAGATTGATGCTTTAGGGCATTGGTCTAATTATATAGATTGATGCTATAGGACATTGTTCTAATTAAGTAAATGAACTCGGTAGGACATTGGTCTAATTAAGGTATGTTTAAGTTGATACATCATGTAACACATTGGTCTCCAAAACATTGGATTGTGCTTTCAACTTACTAAAAAAAATATTATTACAACATCAACTAGTCCAATAAAAATGATTTGATAAGATGTCATGTGATCACAAGATTCTGTTTATTTTACACTGGTTTTTTTTTCCCATGTTGTGGACCATGTTTCAATACTATGAAAGCTTTAAATAAAGATGATTACTATCAAAAAGTAGTTTTTATTTTATATCATTTTATTAAACAATAATTTAAATCTTAAATTGTTATTTTAAACAAATCGCTTTTCTTATATCCATGTTCAATGACTATTCAAGAATAATGACGGCTGCCTGGCTTGTCGCTGTGGACGGAAAGACACCCTGGTGGCCTTCCTGCCCGACTCCAACAAGTATGCCTTCCTGAAGCTGACCTCTGCCGTTGACAAAGATTACGTCAAACAGAAACTGGATTCTGCTGTCACTAGTGGTGCCAGAGCACCAGGAGCTCGTGACATACTAAGTGCCAGTTATTTGGATGTGGCAGTTCTCAGTTGGGGCAAAAGCCATTGGTCTGTAGGTATTGACGAAATTGGGACTGAAACATGTTCATTTTAACTATCAGCATTTTGGTATAACTCCAGCTAGGATTGAGTTTCTCCATTAAATTGTCTGATATAACAAGACTAATTAATTGGTACTATGCCAGTTAGCTTATCAGTCCAACCCAAATTCTAATTACTGTGGATTTTGAGGTTTATATTTCGCTTGAGTTTCTAAACCATTTCTTCTTGAGTTTCATCTTTGAAAAAAAAGTATGCACTATTATTATCAACGCCGCATGTCAATGAAACAGAGTTCTGAATATTACAAAATATTTCAATAAAAACATACATTTCCACTCAGTTTTATCAAAGAAATATCTTCTTAACTTAAATAATATGTGTTCAACGTTTTTCTGCAGGTATCTCTTTTGTCCTAGTTGGTCGCAGATGGTATCTATTTGGCTTTAAGGTAAAGTTTATTTCTTTAAACATATTATCAATAAAAAATTTTAAATACCATATGTAACATACATCAATTCTTTTACACCCATTTACCCAATATACTGAAACTAGAACCGGGTACTTACTTTCTTAATTGCTTTCTTATGCCATGAGCACTTGGCATCTACACGAATTTTCCATGCATCTATGTCTTGTGCTTTCCTTTTCAGTTGCTTCCCTGTGAATCCCATACTTTATGTGTCTGTCTCTAGCTCGCGTCTCCATGTATTCTTTGGCGTTCCTTTCTTCTTTTTTCCATGTTGGTCCCAGGTTAAGGATTTTCTGATGATATAATCTTGGGGTTTATGAAGATTATGCCCTATCCACCTCCATCCTTTTCTTATGATGTCTTCAGCAATAGGCTCCTGGTATATCCTTTCCATTAAAACTTTGTTTGCTCATGCATGTCTCTTACATTATTATTGCCTTTGAAAGGAGGTCCTCTACTAGAGGCTTCCAATATAACCTGGCTTTGGCCGCAAAAAATCATAACTGTTCTTGGGGAAGAAGAGCCCTTTCTCAACTGGGCTGACATTTTTTTCCTTGTTGACATTGCTGTAGCAAAAGAACTAACTAAGAAGTTAGTCCTTGCAACTAGGACTAAATATGTCAGTCACCATATTATAGGGACTTGTTTAGTATTCTGGGTTAGCTGACCGGTAAACAGAAGGACACGTCTTTGCCAAATAACATTGCCGTAGGCGAGCTGCCAGACGATCTAAATGAATTCTTTATTGCAAAATTTACGAGGATCAGAGAGAGACTTGACATTTGCACCGATGCTCCCAAATTCGTGCAGCTTAACGGCACTCGTATGAGCGAATTTTTAGAGTTCACTCAATCGCATTTGAAGAAAATTCTGGTTGATCCCCGAAAAAGTCATGTGTGCTCGGCCCTCTTCAGGCTGGGCTGTTGTACGAAATATCCTCTGAAATTTAAAAAAAAATTGGAAATACATGGGTTATTGTCAAACAATGCATCAGGGCGGAAAGGGGCGTGGGGTATGGTTCCTCGTCAAAACAGGCATCGATAGTGTTAGTGCAACGTGTTATAAATTGGGAAGGTAACAAGCAATTGGTGAAGAAATAACCCCAACAGCCATTAGAGAGGTTCTTATTTCATGAACACAATACCAGGAATTATTAAGATCATTTTTATAGCATGCCAAACAGTTTTGCATTACAACTGGTGGAGTTGACCTATTGACCAATTGACCTACCATATAATAAATATTTGTTTCCTGGAAGTTAGCAAGGCGGCTAGAAACAGATACAAGTTTGAGGGGGGGGGGGGGGGGGGGTTTGTCAATTTTTTTTTTTTGTTGTGTGGTTTTTTCCTCAAACGCCAGGGACAGGGACAGTCTGCTTAGCATTACAACTGGTGGAGTTGACCTATTGACCAATTGACCTACCATATAATAAATATTTGTTTCCTGGAAGTTAGCAAGGCGGCTAGAAACAGATACAAGTTTGAGGGGGGGGGGGTGTGTGTTTGTCAATATTTTTTTTTTGTTGTGTAGTTTTTTCCTCAAACGCCAGGGACAGTCTGCTTAGTAGAATATCATTGCACCGGGTGGATCACCACATACATACAATTGTGGTTTGTTGCTTATCAATTAGAACACAAGTGTTAAATGTCTTAATCAATCCTTTTGTCATTACCCTTAAAACATTTTATTTAGTTACCAAAAACTGGAGGTTAGTGGAGACAACCTCGTCATTAGATATGTAAACGCCACGCACTGAATGACTGACTTGAGAAGAGAGAAGATGTTCACATGTTCCACTTCGTAATTATTGAATTCGTTAAAAATAATAGAAAAGAATATCATTTATAACTTTTGAAGGTTATTTAAAAATGTTGTCGAGGTTTTTCGAGAAACAAAATTTGCGCTTCTCATTGTGCCGAACTCAAAGACATTACACGTAACATCCCTTATTGAAGGAAATATTTACTCAATGCAATAAAATGAAATTGATATAAATATAAACTCTGTTTTATAAACGCTGTATTAACCATGTCGAGTAAAAAGTGGACACTGTATTATTCTGAGAATGATAAAAATTGGGTAAGATGAGGGCGATCGAGATGGGCTTATGGCCCCAATGGGGCGGTGGACGGAAAAAGGTTCGAGAACCACTCTTCTAACAAGAATTACCCTTTTATATACATTTAATTAAAACTATCTCTAAAGACGAATAGTCAGCGGTTGTAATAGTTTCATATTTTATGTGACCGATTAAATATGAATAGTGATCAATAAATGCTATGCAGGCTATGCAACGAATTTTGTAACTCTTCGCCAGTGGTTCCATTATTTTCGATTCCCCGGGTCATTGGAAAATTTAAGTTTGCACCGGGCCCCCCCCTCCCCCTGTGTTAAATACTTACAATCACACTTCAAAATGGCGAATATATTTTTTAAAAAGTTATTAAATTAAAGGATTGGGTTTTAAAAAAATAATCATAAAACAACTACATATGTCAACAATAAGCTTAATCTAGTAACTGTTGACAATAATTCTCGGTGAGCTACTGTTTGAAAAAGCCCGCTAGATGTCACGTAGTATTAAAACTGTACGTAACATAACGGATATTAAATGTGGGAAAGTCGCGGCAACTCGGGAGAGGGTGGCCTGATTATATCACCCCTCTATTGAGAGAAAAAAAAATCACTTTCGGGTCTGACGAGTAAAAATATCATTTGTTTGACTCACCTTATTTTTGTTGTGTAAGTACATGGAATGGTGTAGTTTCATTCAACATTAGGATCGTACATATAGACGATTGAGCTCTCCCCCTCCCCCCCCCCCCCCCACANCAAGAAATGTTTGCGCCCGTCGCGAGTGCCCCTTCTCATGGCGCTCACAAAAATCAACATGGCACCATATAGGGATGCAGCGCATGTTTTAGGAACCACTGTGCTCGTAAACAGAGGTGAAAACCTAGATCACTAAGTTTTGTATTTTTTTGCTAATTGGGGAGGGGGGGGGGTGTCAAAACCACATTGTACGTATGCGTAGTAGGGCTGTCCAAAAACGTACGCGAGAAATAGTAGGGGAAAGTGGTCATCTAAAGTGTGACTTTATTTTGCTTATAAAATACATAGATGCCCCCACCCCCCCCCCCGCGCCCCGCCTGTTTATCTGTGAGTCTGTAGGGCTCTCTATGTTTCTGTGTTTCTCCCTGTTCGTCTATCTATCTACTCGCCCTACGAATGCACGTATCTGTCTTTTTATGTGCCTTCCTACCCGTCCGTTTGTCTTTCTCTCTGTCTTCGCAGGGTGAAATCCCAACTCGACCACTCATGTCTCAGTCCATCTATAAATATTCCTATCTACATATATACCAACTTTCTTACCAGCCTGCCTGTCTGTCAGTCTATCTCTTTGCCTGTCCATCTAACAATCCCACAGCCGTACCTGCATCCTTACCTAACTACCTACCTGCCTGTCTTCCTTTCTACCTGCTTCTGTTGCTTTAAATTGTTGCGTTTAATAATTAAGGCGTTCAGTCGAAACGTAATGTAATTTTTACCTGGTTGTCATCCAGTGTTACAAAGACGAAATCATCAATCTTACATTTTGTAAGACTCCTGGATGTTGGATCTGACATGGCGGCTGAAATGTGTTACGTTTAAATTATTATAAATTAAACATTTTCTTATTTTCATTAAAATGTTAAGAAAAAGTATATGTTCTTTGTAATCAAAAGACATTAGCATTAATATATAAAACAGTTAAAGACGCGTATCTTATCTTTACAACCAGAGTATTCATACGTGGAAACTTTTTGCCATTTTCTAGAAATGATGTGAATTGTAACTTTCAAAACTTCAAACGTTTAAGTTCCTATAAATGTATGTTTGCCAGTGCCATTAACTTCAGTGCTTCAAACGTCAATTATTGTTTTATCAAACAGCTTCCTTTGATAAGATGAAAGGGACCACACCTGCTGGAGGCCTTATTAAAACAACGAAAAGAAGTTCAGCTCATCAAAAAACTCCACCGATGGTATGGCAGCTGGTTGATGGGGCTATCATCATCTTTTGGCGTGTTAGCAAAGTGAGTCAATGCGCTTGTTAACCATTGGCACCAAACTGTTTATGTCGCTCGCGATGAATCAAGCCAGCTAATAAATGTGGGAGTGCTAAAGAACAGCTTTTTTTATAATAGTAATTCAACTGCTTTTTTTTTAAAAACTGATGATAACCTTTATGGTAGGAAAATTTAAAATTTCTGAAATTAATTTATCCTATTGTAGTAGTGTGAGTGTGTGGTGATCTTTTTAGAAAGATGCCGTCTGACGAAAGGTTGGCTACTCTAATGAAGGGCGTGTTGGAACAGTCTATTAAGGTGGGGATAACTATGAGGCCAGGGGGAAGGGGTTGCGAACACGGAGACGCCATCAATGGGTGTGGCGCCGTAATGTTGCAAATTCTAATGTTGGCTAGGGATAGGGCTGGGATAAAGCTACGTTCGGCTGCTCGGGCGGTCTTTGGTACAGCTTTCAGTTCACAACGTACTTCTCGTACGGTGGACAAGAGGAGTGCCGGCACATGGGTGACATTGGGGAGCCAACTTTTCAATACATTCATGCCTATCAGGATGGGAACTTCTTGTTTTCGCACTTGGGTGCTCAGGTCAATCGGTGTTTTGACAACCAGGATGGGGACGTTCTGTAGATTATGTCCTAAAAGTTGCAGGTCAACAGTTAATATCCCTAGGTATGGCACCTCCGCTCCATTAACGTCTCGTAAGGTAATGAAGCCGGTTTCCAGATGGAGGTGGCCAAGATGTTGGAGTGCCCAGGATTCTGTGACGGTGCTGACTTCGCTTCCAATTAGTCCTATCGGTTGACAGCAACGGGGTTTATAAGTTTCCCTGAGTTGCATGTTGTTGGTTGAAGTTAGACGGCTGTGGTCGTGTGGCCTGCTGTGACCTCTGTGGTTGTTGTGGTTGTTGCCTGTTAGTTTGGGCGATGTAACTCCTCTTGGCCCTGCAGTCTGATTCTGAGTGGTCCCTGCGATTACATCCACACATCCACACATCCACACATCCACACATCCACACATCCACCCATCTACCAATCCACCCATCCACCCATCCACCCATAACCCATCCACCCATCCATCCATCCATCCATCCATCCATCCATCCATCCATCCATTCTATCTCACGCCTTATATCCACACTTGTTTATTATTCTATTCTTGTCATCCAATGATCATTCAGACACAATTATTATACTCATGACACAACTCACTGACAAAAAGAGCGTTCATAGTAACAACAGTGAGTCTCATACCTTAGACACTCTCCAGTATGTGTAATCTTTAAAATTTATAGTCTTTTGTAACTAACATTTTATATACCTACTTATAATTTACACAACAGTAAATTTACATTGTCACCATTTAATATAAATATTATTGACAAAATTGATTAAAAAAATATAAAACAAGTGTAAAGATAAGAACAAGATTTGTATTTGTTTACAGAAACAATAATCATTAATAATAAAGCAATTAAAAATATTTGTTGAGTTTTGTTTTTATTTCGATTTATCAACTTTACAAATACCATGATTTATATTTCAATTTGGTTTGTTCTGATGTTGAAGTTCTGTTCTTTTTTTTATGCATGACTTTTAATTTAACTGTAAATGGGGAATATTCAAAGCAATATTGAGAAAATTAGTTCTTGAAATGCTACATCAAATTCAATATCTTTTTACCTATTATTGTATTCGCTGTTCAGCTCTAAACTAGTGTTTCTCAAACAGGGGTCTGGGAAACGTTTTCAGGGGGACCGTTGGGGGGGGGGGTAACATGTACAAATGTTGGGCTGTTTTCGATTCTTTCCGCCGGTTGCTATGTTCCTTGGAGGATTCCACTTTAGATCCAAGACAATCGGGGACTGGAACCATCTTTCAAAAGGAACAGTTGAGGCGACAACACTAGACACATTTGTGTCTATTGCCTCAAGCCTTCAAACCCCTAAGTGCATAATTTCCTCATCACCACCAGTAACAGAAACATTGCAAATCCCATCAACATGCATAGGAGCCAAAATGATCAATAAATTGATCGTGGGCCCTTAAGATATAGAAGAAGAAGAAGAAGATCCCATGAGATTGGTGTATTCGCTAAATTTTGAGAACTAGTAGTATAGTGCAGTTAAAGGCATACGTCGTGCTCAGAATCCAGCAGAAGGTGCAATGCGTCGAATGTTTAGGCCTACTGTGTCCCCAGAAATCTTTCACATATTGTGGTGCGTCGACAATCTGAGGAGTCATTTCAGCTAGCATCTATCTCGCAGATCTCCAACAGCTGGCCAGTCAATTTTAACAAGCTAAGGGCTAAAACAAGAGCTAGCAATATGATGGAACATTGGGTTGGATGTGACCTCTGTGGTTGTTGTGGTTGTTGCCTGTTAGTTTGGGCGATGTAACTCCTCTTGGCCCTGCAGTCTGATTCTGAGTGGTCCCTGCGATTACATCCACACATCCACACATCCACACATCCACCCATCTACCAATCCACCCATCCACCCATCCACCCACCCATAACCCATCCACCCATCCATCCATCCATCCATCCATCCATTCTATCTCACGCCTTATATCCACACTTGTTTATTATTCTATTCTTGTCATCCAATGATCATTCAGACACAATTATTATACTCATGACACAACTCACTGACAAAAAGAGCGTTCATAGTAACAACAGTGAGTCTCATACCTTAGACACTCTCCAGTATGTGTAATCTTTAAAATTTATAGTCTTTTGTAACTAACATTTTATATACCTACTTATAATTTACACAACAGTAAATTTACATTGTCACCATTTAATATAAATATTATTGACAAAATTGATTAAAAAAATATAAAACAAGTGTAAAGATAAGAACAAGATTTGTATTTGTTTACAGAATGTTTAGGCCTACTGTGTCCCCAGAAATCTTTCACATATTGTGATGCGTCGACAATCTGAGGAGTCATTTCAGCTAGCATCTATCTCGCAGATCTCCAACAGCTGGCCAGTCAATTTTAACAAGCTAAGGGCTAAAACAAGAGCTAGCAATATGATGGAACATTGGGTTGGGCGGAGGATACTTCTCCAAACGCTCTTCGTGCTAACTTAATTTTTGACAGTCTTCCGCAGGGGAAAGATTGTGTGTAAAAACTGTCTCCGTCTTTTTTATGTCTAATTAGCGTCATTTCACACAATCAAAATCCTTTCAATTTAGCTTTAAATCCACGTCAAATGTGTGTATCAACGCACTATTTTGCGTGCGACTCCTTTTTTAGATCTTGATCAAACTTTGAACAAATTCTAAGTTGTTGGACGTAATAACCATCAAAGTATCAAAGCATTACTTTTTTTCATGGGACATAACTGTTACAACTGATTTAACAAAATGGCAGCCTTTCAAATAAAGTGCGTTACTATTAAAATACGAAGTGGCTATTCGCACCCGGGTATCAGAAGTGAGAGGTTGGGATTTAAAAAAATATTTAAAACTATACATAGCGCGCCAAACATTGGCGACAGCAATGCGTGAACTTCCCATCAAGTAAAGTTACTTGACAAAACATGAACTCAAGTAACGCAAATCCCAATATTTGCTACACCCCTTCCCCCCATGACACGTCACTGCACACTTTTTTTTCACGCCCATTAACTATTTAATATTCTCATGTCCCAGCCACTTTTAAACCAAACATTTAAATTGAGACGATTTCATTTCTGAAAAAAAAAATTACGCACCAAACGCAATTGCGTTATTAAAAATATCTATCTATCATATAGAGCGTAGTTATCGGGAATTATATTTTGCGCGCTAGTGAACTTATTATTGAACCACACGCTGGCGTATCTATATATAGCCTGCAGAGTGGTGGTGTTTGAGCGTTGCTGGCGAATTATATATATACTGTTGTTGGGTTTTTTAAGACAAAATTGGGTACCAAATGAAATACAATTTCAACACCAGGAACAGAAACATTGCAAATCCCATCTACATGCATAGGAGCCAAAATGATCAATAAATTGATCGTGGGCCCTTAAGATATAGAAGAAGAAGAAGAAGACAATTGAATGGACTATATGTTTGTAAAGTTACTTCTTAAGCATAACTAAATAAACTACCACAAATTACATCCGAATGGCATTTATTCTAAAGGGCCCCGGGTCCGAATTGCGGCTATGCTAATATCATATACTAGATGTAGCCCACCAAACATTGGCGAAAGCAATGCGTGAACTTCCCATCTAATAAAGTTACTTGACGAAAACCTGAACTCATGTTACGCACATTTAAGAATGCCAATTTAGCTACACCCCCCCCCCCTTTTTTTTTTCATGATACTTCACGGCACACTTTTTATTTCACGCCGACCCGCGTCTTAGCATACACCGCGAGCTGGCTGGCAAGCGAGGGCGGTAAGGGAAGGGAGGGAAGGTTTTGCCTGCGTCTTGCTTGCTCTGGCGTATCTGTATATAGCCTGCGTGGTCGTCTTGGTCTTGTTGTGCCCTAGTTTCTGGCGAATTATATATATAGATTAATGATATATTCATAATATGTTACAAATGTATACACAAAGGTACTTTAAAATTATAATTATTTTGACATTTGTAGCCAGTTGCTAGAGTAAAAAGAATGTTAAGTTCTTATAAATTCGTGAATGGCACTTAAATAAATATCACAAATAAAATCTCATTGTTTCCATTGGTACTAATTTTATTACCAATTGTATATAATCATAAAAAATAAAATTGAGCAAATTGTTTTTCTGCTAAAAATATACAAAATGTTAAGTAGAAAAACATTATTGCAATTTTAATGATGAAATTTTGTCATTATTATAATTTATAATTGAAAACATATCAAACAAATCTGATAGGCTTTTTTTATTTGTCATACTCTGTCCACCAAAAGCTTGAATAAATGATACAATTATAGATTTAATTATTTTATTAAAATTATAAACATTGTTGATCAAGCAACATATTGATGAATAATACCTGTATAATACCTGTGAAATACAAACATATATACTTTAAAATTAGTGGTTCTTTGCTCATAGCTTTATAATTTATATATTTTACAAATATTTTTATGAGTAATGAATTCAGAATTTATTAAACAATCATAATCCCTTAATTTGAAAGAAAATGAAATGACAGGGTCTTTATAGGCAAAGATAACTGCAAATTCTCCTTTCTAATGATCTCAAAACTTTCATCTTTTTGCCCCTTGGTTGCTATACCTATAGCGTTCCTGTAACTTAGAAGCAGGGCCTAGGTACAAATTATCACAGCTTTATTGCCCTTAAGTAGCTGAGAATGGATTTTAAAAAATCACATCTTTCCTGTCCCTTAATTGCTGGGGCTAGGTACAAACTATCATAGATTTCCTGCCCATTTGTGGCGTGGCCTAGGTACAAACTATCACAGATGTTGTATTTTAGTAGCTGGGCCTAAGTACAAACTATCCCAGCTTTCCTGCCAATTAGTTGCTATGTGCAAAGTCCTAGATGAGGTTGGCAGTGACCACAAGCCTACTCTCATTACAATTTGTCTTGCACTTGCAAAACCTAGGATTGCTAGGAGACACTGGTTCTTTGGCAAAGCCAAGTGGTCCCTGTTCCAGGAGCGAACAGAACGTATGATTGCGAAGTCAACAGGGACTCCCAATACACCCAAAAGCACTGATGATGCATATAACGACTTTGTGAGTGGTATCCTCACAGTGGCAAAACAAACAATTCCAAGAACTAACGGGAATCGCAAGTTCCGCCCCTTTTGGAATAAGAGGCTGGCTAAAATTGTCCGTGAACGGAAGAGAGGCCGGACCTAAGCCGGAAAGTTGAAGACGGCCGCTGCTTACAACAGACTAAAGGCAGAAGTCCGGAAGGAGGTTGATAGGGCGAAAAGGGAAAAAATGGGTTAGTACGTGCGGAAAACTCGAAATGAAAGACGGAAAAAAGGTCTGGCGATTGATGGACTCATTATCCTGCACGGGAAAGGTCCGAAATCTGCGTCCGTTGCAAACGATGACAGGCACGGCTACCACAGATGCCAAAAGTGCCGATGCCCTAAACAAGCATTTTGCAAAGATCAATCGGAAGCGGAAAGAGACCAGAGAGAGCCAGAACCTTAACCGTCTCCGGCGAAATGGAGAAGTGGCCCAGAAGTGTGGGCCGCATGCAGAAGTCTTCACCGCGCCTTTCACTATGGTTGAATTGCAAACCGCCATTGACAAGTGCGATGCCACCAAGGCACCAGGTCCGGACAAGATCTGTAATGAGATGATTAAAATCCTTGGCCCAATAGCTAGGACAGAGCCATTGAAAATCATAAACAGATCGTGGGTAACAGGAATCCTACCCAGAGCTTGGCTTAGCGCTACCACCGTCCCTATTCTAAAAGAAGGGAAGAAACTCGATCAACCGACCAGCTACCACCCGATCTCTTTAACATCGATGTTAGGGAAGGTAGCCAAGAGAATGGTCAACCAGAGACTCTAATGGCACTTGGAGAGCACTAAGAGTCTCAGCCCAATACAGGCGGGCTTCCGCAAGGGAATGCAGCCTGTAGACCAAGTGCGCCGTCTTCTCCAGTCCAAAGCAGATGGCTCCAGAAAAATCACATACAGTGGCTGTATTTTTCGACCTCAATCAAGCCTATGACCGAGTTTGGAGGTCCGGTCTATTGTTGAAATTGCAAAAGTTGAGAATAACCGCGAACATGTACAGGTGGATCTCCGATTTCCTCACAAACCGGACGATTAACACAAAATTCGGCGGCGAAACCTCCAGGAAGAGAACTCTTGAGGAAGGGCTCCCGCAGGGGTCAGCCCTCAGTTGCACCCTCTTCCTTGCATACATCAATGACCTGCCACAGGTGCTAA
>CAXITT010001783.1:0-22438 GCA_964033795.1 Lymnaea stagnalis
AAAACTTCTCATAAAACTACTGTTGCTGATGAACATGATAATATAAACATAATATAAAATATTTTTAATTAAAATGGGGGGGGGGGGGAACGGGTTCCCAAGCGGGGAATCGATCCACAATTGTAATATCGTCAAGCTGCCACACTAACACATGACCACACAAAATCTTCTAAGTAGCTACTTCCTTCGGAATAATAACGCCTACTAGTCGCCCAGCGGTCACGTGACATGCTCGCCGGACATATATCTCCCACACTATTTGTCCGGCACGCCGGACATGTAGACACTTCGAAGAAAGTAACTAAGCACACTTCAATTAGATGTATTTCAAGTGTTCATAAGTTCAACACAAGGACTTCTTTGTTAAATTAGTTGATACATAAGTCTCACATAATGTATCAGATGAAAGAAACAAAAAGGCCATAATTACGGTCATGCCTTACCAGGGTGAAACTGTTGGGTGAGGCTGCCCATCTGCGTACTGTGGTTAATGGCCAAGTTTTCAAAATCTGAAGAAAAAAAAATTACAGAATTTATCTTAAAACTCACTGTCGAAATAATAATAAAGCTTTAGTTTTGAGAGCTGCTGATATATCAAAAGTTTTATACAGTTCCTCTTCATGTATCCAACCACTCACAGTTTAATGATGAGTTTGACTTATAATGAGCTCCCTAGCTAGGGGAAATGGTCCCTTTAATTTTACATGTACTAACTTGCCCCCACCCCCACCTTTTTTTTTATTCTGATTAAAGAGTAAAAAAAAAAAGTAACATAACAGTGTTTAAAAAATGATTAAGTGCCTAACATAATGAGGAATCCCCTCAAGAAGCTAGCAGTGTAAACAGAGCTCGGAGATTGAATATGCCTAACTGTATAATTAACAATTTGATTTTTTTTTTTTTCTCTTTCAAAAGAATTTATTTTGATAGTTCCATTAATTAATGCTGCTTTCAAGAGCAGGTGTCAAAAAATCAAGGATCAACAGTTATGTTCTCAAAACTTCCGACGAATTGATTTGATCACATTTCACACTCAACAGTCTTTGATGAACTGGACAAATCACAAACAACACATGGGCATAATGGATAAAATGGTTCATGGATTATTTTGATAAACATGAGAAATACGTTTTAACTGACTAAAATATAGTTCATTAGTTGACTGGAATATTGTTAAATTAATTAGCTGGAAGACAGTACATGAATTGCCCGAGATATAGTTCATTAATTGTCTGTAACATGGTTGAGATGTAACCACCCAATAGGCACTCACCTCCTTGGTCTTCTCATCCACTCTCACCACACTCTCCTTGGTTATACCCAGAAGTCTGGGCACCAGTTTGTTCTTGCCTTTCATCTTCTCCTGTGGGTGCAAACAAACAGAAACTTGATTGGAAACACATTGTGGCAAGATAATGGCAAACACAATGGGCAGCACATTTAGAAGATGCATGTTACCAGGAACAGCTGTGCTCCACTGCCGTGCCACGGTCCTTATCAGCAAAAGAAACTCAAAACAACTCAAAAGATCTACATATGAAACTATAGAAGTTACATCTATGTCAACCATAAGCAGGAAGGCTGCCATTTTCTTTAGGTCTCAAGATGTTAACATGAAAACTGCTACATACATGCATCTTATTTTATTGACTACATGTGCAGAAGACACCACATAATGTTTAAAACTCTGACTGATACAACAAAAACTCATATAACTGAAAGTTGTTGAGTTGAATCATCAATACTCCTATGCTGTGACCAAACAATGTAGGATCTACATCTTCAAAGGCAGGGAGCATCATTAAAACCGTATTTTGAGTCAGACCAAAAAAAAAACAATAACAGAAAATTTTAATTATGAAGCTTTTAACCAGAACTATAGATTTTTTTATTTAAATATTGTTACAGACCAAGTTAACTATGATTTTTCACACGACCCTAATATTCATTCTCACGAGACAATGGCGTAGTGATTTAATGAGAACGATGTAAATCATGAGAAAAGCGGGAACTAGTTTTTAAGTAGAGCAAGAGAGTGTACGGTTTTATCTTGAAGAAGGGACAGGCATATTGTTTTTCTCGTATGGATTATTGAATTACTTTCAGATGAAATTTTATTTTATTACATCTATTATCCCGCCATTAATTATCCACAATTTTTGTTATTATATGAGCTACACAATTTGACTATACAAGTTGACAACAAAATCTGACTAAACAATTTGACCACACACTATGACTACACAAGTTGACAACACAATCTGACTACACAATTTGACAACACAAGTTGACCACACAATTTGACTATACAAGTTGAATTTACATTTTGACAACAAAATCTGACTTCACATTTTGACTACACAATTTGACCACACAATTTGACTACACAAGTTAACCACACAATTTGGCTACACAAGATGACTGCACAATTTGGCTAGACAAGATGACTGCACAATTTGACTTCACAAGTTGACTTCATAATTTGACTACACAAGTTCACTACTCAAGTCCAGTCAATCAAGTTTCTAATGCATTTGAAAGTTTTAAGCACTTGTCTTGTTGGTGTAAAATTAAAACTGACCTTGACAAGGAAGAATGTGATTCCATAGGTCTTCAAAGACCTACAGTATTGGGTATATTTCACTTTGGCTTCAACCTCTGACAGGCCAATAAATTTCTTATGTTCCTGTGGAGAAAATATGTTGTTATAATTCAATGTTGTTTATGAGATCTTGTTAAGTAAATGTGTTGTAAATTTAAGGTATTGAATAAGGAAAAATGTTCTAAAAAATTTTACAACAAGAAACTCTCAAAAAGAAAAACAGTAAAAATGATTGAAATACTTACAATGAAAATTTTCTTTTCAATGCCTTTAATTTTGACATACTCCTTGGGCAAAAACTCTTTTAAGCTGAAATAAACATTAAGAAGGAAATTGTTACTCTTCATGACGAATCTGGACCAAGAGCTTTAATGCCACTGGAATAATTTAATAGCGACTGGGATAGCGCAACTCAAATGTTATACAAATGATTTTTTTTAGCTTAATTCTTTAAAAAATTAACTTGTAAAACATATTTTTTTTATGCGACTAAACAAAAAGAGTACAAAAAAGAGTAAAAAAGAATACCTGTCACCATTGATATTATTGATTTCATCACATAGGAATATGGTGAATTGGGTAACGAAGGATGTAAATCAGTTGAGTGAAAAAAAACATGTCAGCTAAAAGCCTTTCAGAGAAGTTGCTCTAGTTTGTGTATCAATTCAAACCACAAAAATACTTTGAGCTTCATCGAGCCGCACACGACATTCTTAATCAATTAGATGATCACATAGTTAAGAGACAAAAATTTAGTGACCAAACCCACAAACTACTGCCTTTGAGTTTAACTGAAGTTGGATTATAAAGATCCACTTACTCTACAAAGCCGGGTTTATGTTTCGACTCTATGTGGTCACCAAACTGGACTTGACACTGTAGACCTCCGAAGCTGATGGCCTCTTCCATAGACACAGGGTGGGTGCCATTGAGGATTGCATCACGGGACTGAAGGAGAAATACAAACAAGTTGGTCATATGAATCAGCGGTTAGAGACAGTGCATATATCAGCAACTTGATCAAGGTTTCTAAGGATCTTTCACCTATATCTACTACAGTTATTAATATGCTTGAAAAAGTATAAAATCCATGTTTTTTAAATCTTTTTGCTTGTAAATTGTTTTTATTTCAAAGCTATTCAGTGTTCAAAGTTTTTAATATATTGCAAAAGAACTGAATTTCATAATCAGTATAATTGTTTATTTAGTTTACTATAAAGCCCAAAGCATTTGAGGTCAATAACTTATGGTCAAAAGCACTACCTGAACATAGAGCAAGTTAAGTTGGACTGGATCCCTGGCATCAACATTCTGATCAGAGTAGAAGAACTTCCTTCTCAGTAGCAAGACTTCGTTGGGATCTATGTCTTGCTCTCTCAGAGTTTTGGAGTGGTCCAACCAGTTCACTACAAATTAACAAGCTAGATGTGTTAACAAGTCAGAAACAAAAACTTGGTTAAAACATTCCCCTCGCTTGTTTTTTTTTTTTTTAGTGTGTGTGTGTGTTAAATTATACATTTCTAATGGTCAGGTCATTTGAGGAAACATTAAGTTTTGACATTTTCAATTGTCTCTAAAATAGCTAACAATGCATTAAATTTATTAACAATTCAGAAACAAAAACTTGGTTAAAACATTCCCCTCGTTTGTTTTTTTTTTTTTTAGTGTGTGTGTGTGTTAAATTATACATTTCTAATGGTCAGGTCATTTGAGGAAACATTAAGTTTTGACATATTCAAATGTCTCTAAAATAGCTAACAATGCATTAAATTTAAGCACTCCAAGTCTGTGGGAATCGGTAAAAAATGGCTCCAAAGAAGTTCAAACAAAGACACACATGCCAAGTTTGAAAAATTGTTTAAAAACAACAAAGTCTAGCAAGACTTCTGAAAAGTGTATAAATTCCTAAACACAAGTAAATGGAAGTTAAAACAACAAAAAAAAGAAGAAAACAGAACAAGTAAACCCCACAAAATATTATTTGTCTGCAGTTTTTCTAAAGTAATGACAGTTCGTGATTTAGCCATACATCAGACATTGACAAGACTTGGCCATAGCTCAAAAACCCTGTAACACGGCAACTCACATTCATCATCTGTGTGAAGCTTCTTCTTCATTTCTTCCAGTCTTTTCTGATCTTTGGCAATAGATTTGTCTCTTTTCAAAGTCAGGGTTTTTTCTTTCTCGTCATCTGGCAGGTCTCTGACGAGGGAATACTCCTCGTGATTTGTGATACCTGCGGTATAAACATGAGATTTCTGTTAAACAATTTATTCATCGGCGCACTTACATCTGGAAGAGGGATGTGCACATGTCTCTATTTGTCTTTCCAAGGCCGTTAGAGATTTTACTTTTCGAAGCATCTATCCAAACAAAAAATGTTTTTCTTATTTAGAGCTACAATTTAAGACTGACCCATCCTGGTGCAGATGGTTATCATGAGAGATCCCACAGTGTGAGAATCGTCCACTTGTAAAGTCTTCAGGACCCCATCCAGTGTTCGCACCTTCAGGATCCTGTGTTTTCTCTTGTACTCCAGAAGATCCTGTGGCACAGAGAAAACAGAAACAAGAAACCTGATCAGCCTCCTTTGGACTCAAATTCTCGCACAGTAAAATAAAAAAATTAAATAACAGCTCTGACAGAAAGCGGCCGTCATCATCTACATCAAGATCAATAGTGCGGTTTGTATGTCAATGGAAAACTTAAATGCTTGGGCATGTGACACACATGAGGTATCAATTATTTAACACTCGTAAGAGAGTGATAACAATCTGCTAAAGCCACTGACCCCATTCCTCAGGAGGTAATACTCTAGACTTCTGCCTTGCTCCAGCCAAACTCCTTTCTTGGGGTCTTCATCAGCCAAGAACAAGCCATATTCAGACGCTAAAAATGGAATGAAACATTGGGAATTGTGATTGCATCATGCTGAATAGTAAAAACCATCATTTTTTGTGAATGGGTGTATCAAAGACTCAATTTTTTGTGAATGGATGTATCAAAGACTCAATTTTAATGAATGGGTGTATCAAAGATTCTTGCCAGCTCGCCTTTATTCACATTATTCTATATTATTTTCTGCTATTACTTATTTTTTTTATGCTAGCCAAGTAAAGTAGCATTTAACCATTCATCTGAGTGCAGCCCCCAAATGAAGAACGGATCTATGGAGACCTTAAGTTACCATTAAAATGAAAGAAAGGGTTAAAAGAAATCAAGACACTAAAGCTGGAACACCCCCCCCCCCCCCCCCACACCCCCCCAAAAACAAAAAAATTTTAAAAAATTATTTGAAACAGGAAGGAGACAGGTTAAAGACAACACAGTCACTAATTTAAACAAAAACTAATCAACTACTCCAAGTAGTCATCAGCTGGAGTGAAGCCTTTCTAAGATACTTACGATTTCCAGGGTTGGCCTCTGGGATACGTTCTCTAATAATGCGACATGCATCGTAAACAATGGTGGCCGGCTCAAACTGCATCGTTTTGATGACGCTCTGGTCCACCACACTGATCTTCAGCGAAAGTGTGGCCATAGTGACGGGCCCTGTCTCACAGGGAGATGTTTTCTTACGCTTGCGGACTCCCTTCTATCCTGGGTGTTCTAATGTTAGTAGTTCAGAAACAGATTGGTACTTGGTTCAGGTGACCCCCACTAACTTAGGGTTCCTGTTTTGGACGACAAACGTTTTGGTCAAGTCCTTGCTTACTAAATGTTTTTGTTTGGGGCAGTCTGAAATAAAAAAGCAAAAAAAAAATTAAAAAACTAAGACTTATATTTTTATGTGTTACATTGTGTCCTACAAGAACATTGATCTTCTAATTCAGGCCCGCGGGCCCCATCCGGCCCATCAGCACCCACTTTGCGGCCCGTAATATTCTTTATTATTATTATTTTAATAGCTTTCCCCCCTTTCCTATTATCTTTCGGCCTGCACAAGTTTTTCATAAAGTTTTAAAGTTTTAAGGCTCGCCTTTCATTTTAAGTTGTGCAGGCCTGTTCTAATTTGATAAATCGGACAATGAAGTGTGCAATGGTGTGCACTAAAATGGTGTCATGTGTGAATGCAGGCATCCATACCAGTTGAGCTCCAATGTGTATACAAACATAAAGCTGCTGGAGCTGGAGCCGTCCCTTTCACATCAATTTTCCTTTTTTAAAATCAACAAGTTTTACCAGCACACTGATATTGGGAGTATTTAAACACAAATCATATCTTAATTATGTGTATTAAGTACATCTGTTGCTACTTTCATAAATGCAGAGCTGCACTGGTTATTTTATTCAACTCACAGCTCTTTCCATAGCATATCAAAATAACAAATAGAATAAACTTTTTAATTTTTTATTTGTTTAATTATGTGCAAAAAATCATGTTTGTGCACCAAATCACATTGTTTTTGCACCAATTCAGATTGTTTTTGCACCAAATCACCATGTTTATGCACCAAATCATGTTTTTTGTGCACTAATTAATGACAAAAGTGAAGGGAATTCAATTCTTTAAACCTCCAAAGAAGAGAACCGAGAGAGAGAGAGAGACCTTTGATAAGACAGACAATGAAAATATTGATTAAATACAAAAACTACTCTAAAGCAGCCATGAGAGTATTCAACATGTAGTTTCCATTTTTCACATGGTACTCTTTGTCTCGACGACGGCAGGTCCTCTCAAGAAACAGCTTGCCTTGTATGTCACTGTGACTGTCGGGGTGTCCTGAGCTGTCACATTCACAGCTGTCACCTGGAATTTATGGTGAACAATACACCACCAAAAAATTAGGTCCAGAACACTGCTGTGACCAAAGGCTCATTGCATCTTGTTAGAAACTTTAAAAGTATGTGGTCCATCTCATTTTGTACATCTTTTAACACATCACATCCGATTGAATTGGTGACATTGTCTAAACACTCAAACAAATGAAACTGTGAAACATTCTTAAAAGCCATTTCATAGACATTCAACTAGATTGACCACAGTTAGTTTCAAAGAATTGTTACAGTAACATTGTGGCACTCTGTACATTGTGTGTTTGTGTGTTGTGGGAGGTTTTAGTCAATATTTGTTGACATAGAATAGTATGTTAGATAAAAAAAAATCTAAATATTTTTTGACATAGAATAGAATGTTATTTAAAAAATCTAAACATTTTTGGGTATAGACTTTTATCCCAATATTTTCGGGTATGGACTTTATGGACTTATATCCCAATTATCTAAAATTTTCTTTAACAAGAAATTTAGGACACAAAACGATTTTTTTGTGTGTTTTTTTCTTTTGGGGGGGGTGGGGGTAAGGGCGTGGTGGTGGTGGTTGTTTGAAACAAAATTAGGAGTTGTTATAAGCTGACACTAAATGGGTTGCCAGTGCTGGGGTTAGGCTCCATTATTGATTAATCCCCCTTTGTTTCCCAGACTGTCATCCAAGGTTTATTCATCCAAGGTTTATAGCTATTGGCTGGGACTGGCATGCGTTGTTCATTGACTGGAAAAAAAATGATCAATGTCTTTTCACCATGATTGTGTTGGCTATTCATATAAAAAGCCATTAGAGGCCAGTTTGAAATAGCACTAACAGAAAATCAGTTAATACCAGCGAGAATAAATAAGAGAGATGTTTTATGTATTGATTAATACAAGTGGGTTTTGTTTTTTTCAAAGCCATTCATTTGACTTAATATTCAGTTTGTTCCCATGGGACATCATTTTTAACCAACCTCTTTAAGCCGACTTCTTTAAACCTTGGAGATCTAATCTTTGATAGGCATAGGCAGGGTGGTGAGGAGGGGGTGGCGCGAAAGGGGTGGTTTGAAAGGTGTGGTGCGGAGGGGATGAACCGGAGGACGTAGTGGGGAGGAAGGGTGCAGAGGGGTGGTGCGAAAGGGCTGGTGTGGATGGGGTAGTTAGGAGGGAGGGTACGGAGAAGGGTGGTGCGAAAGGGGTGGTGTGGAGGGGGGAGGGGGGGGGGGGGGTGTGGAGGGGTGGTGCGAGAGGGCTGGTGTGGAGGGGGTGGGGGGGAGGGGGGAAGGGTGGTGCGAAAGGGCTGGTGTGGATGGGGTAGTGGGGAGGAAGGGTGTGGAGGGGTGGTGCGAAAGGGCTGGTGTGGATGGGGTAGTGGGGAGGGAGGGTACGGAGGGGTGGTGCGAAAGGACTGGTGTGGATGGGGTAGTGAGGAGGGAGGGTACGGAGGGGTGGTGCAAAAGGGCTGGTGTGGATTGGAGTAGTGGGGAGGGAGGGTACGGAGGGGCTAGTGCGGAAGGGGTGGTGCAGAGGGGGCGTGCGGAGGGGGTGCAGATGGGGAGTATCGGAGGAGTAGTCCACCCTCGGGTGGTATTACTTCCCCTTTATAGTGAGGTGTGGGGTTTTCTGCCAACTGTAGAGTTTGTTTCATAGAAGGGGGAGACAAAGAGCCTGGCCCGATCCAGGAAGCACTAACTCTAGCAACCCCTGCCTCCCCCCTCACCAATACACCTCTTAGCTTATTCTTGTAAGACATTTTAATAGATCAACATTTTTAAAATTCAAAACAAAAGAAGGGGGTCGGAGGATTTTTTTGAAAATTTTCAAAATAAAGATAATGCAAATTTATGATTGGTTAACTACTGGTGCAAATAACTTTCAACTGCAGTTGTCCCAACAGAGCTATAGCTGTAACCACCATTTTGAAATAGGGCCTACCCCGGCTCCGCTCCAGGGGCGTCATTTCAGGTTTTGTGATGGGGGGAGGGCGCAAAACCCAAAACTTGTTGGGCTTAAGTTGTTAATTCCTGGAGGTGCAACAGTACATAGCTATTTAAATAAAACCCGAAAATTCGGGGGGGGGGGGGTTGAAAATGTCCCACCCTGCCCTAACCAAATGACGCCCTGCTCTGCTCTGTATGACTAGTATTGTTGTGACCATATTAAAGATATGAAATTTGTGTTTTGCCAATAAACATGAGAGGTGACAGCTGATAGATACCCTGAAAGGTTGGGGTAAAAGGAGAAGTCAAATGTCCCAACTTAAGGAGATCACAATAGTGCTTTTATTTTTAAATTAAATTTGTATGTTGATTCGAGCCACTTAGCACAAACCAACAACATTACATCCCTACAACATTACATCCATAAGTTGGGCAGATCTAGGCAGGAAGAGGGGCATGAAGGGATGGGATCACCAGGTCAGAGTAGAAGGTCAAGGGTCGAGAGACTGTCAACAAATAAGCCAGTATGAGGGAGATAACAATGTGGGTCGGGGGGGGGGGGGGGGGGGGGTATTTGATAAAAGGAAGAAGCCATTCCTTGAAGTGGAAGCTGCTTCAAGAAGAAACTTCCTACAACAAGCCCACACGATGAATGAATCGGGCAGTACCTTTGACTGGGTCCACATCTTTGTTATGGTTGCCGGCGTTATTAATTAAACTTGATGGTTTTCGAGTATATCTATGGATGTCAGGTCTCTAAATGAAACCATGTGTTGCAACACTTAAGGTGGATACATTAACCGGTTTATTATGTACCAGCAAAAAGTGGGGCACTATTTTAACCATAAATAAACCACGCAGGCTGGATAAAGACCCCTTGGATATCTAGGTAGTCAAAATAACAGGGGTTGGGGGGGGGGCCTCATCAATTTTAGATATTGTTAAATTATTATTTTTTAATGAACAATATTCTCAATTTTGTATCCTAAAATTGTGGTAAAATTAGGAAATCTTTTGAGGGCCAGGACCCTTAAAGGCCGGGGGGGGGGGGAGGGGGGGGGGGTAAACCTAAACCACATCAAGTGACATTGAAACAAAGAACCTAAATGACAGGGAAGCATCTCTAGAGATTTTAAGTATGTGCGGAGTGTCCAGGTGAATTGCACCACGTGATACGCACACACCGCATCATTCAAAGATGGGAGAGACAGTGCGACCGAAGCCTGGGGCCTTACACAAAGTACTGATGAACATTGACATAACTGTATGGGAGTTGGTGTGGGTGGGAGGTCAATTGGTGTGAGAGGGAGGTCAATTGGTGTGGGTGGAAAATCAGTTGGTGTGAGTGAGAGGTCAGTTGGTGTGAGTGAGAGGTCAGTTGGTGTGGGTGGTCAGTTGGTGTGGTTTGGAGGTCAGTTGGTGTGGGTGATAGGTCAGTTGGTGTGAGTGGGAGGTCAGGTGGTGTGGGTGGGACGTAAGAACAAGCTCAATATGCGCTCGCGTGGTGTTCATAACTTCTAACACAAAACAGCAACACTAACAACAAAAAAAGGAACATACAGGCGTGTCGTGGTAACAAAATGCAGAGTGCTCACATAATGAGGGTGGCAACAGTCTGGACCATTAGTCACTAGCACAAGTCACACACGACTGACGTGTGGCCTTTCAGGGCTATCCAATGTTACTAGCAAGTGACGCCAGGACAGCAGTCGGGCAATTACGTGAGTCCTACGAGTCGGCTGCTGGAAGGGTGGCTATTTTGTGTGGGAGACACAATGTGCGGAGGTTGATGGGCTTTAGTGTGGAATAATGGCTAATGGGTTTTATTGAAGATGTGGCATAATGGCTAATGGGTTTTATGGATGATGTAGAATAATGGCTATTGAGTTTTATGGAAGATGTAGAATAATGGCTAATGAGTTTTATGGAAGATGTGGCATAATGGCTAATGGGTTTTATGGATGATGTAGAATAATGGCTATTGAGTTTTATGGAAGATGTAGAATAATGGTTAATGAGTTTTATGGAAGATGTAGAATAATGGCTAATGAATTTTATGGAAGATGCGGCATAATGGCTAATGAGTTTGATGGATGATGTAGAATAATTGCTAATGAGTTTTATGGAAGATGTAGAATATGGCTAATGAGTTTTATGGAAGATGCGGCATAATGGCTAATGAGTTTTATGGAAGATGTAGAATATGGCTAATGAGTTTTATGGAAGATGTAGAATAATGGCTAATGAGTTTTATGGAAGATGCGGCATAATGGCTAATGAGTTTTATGGAAGATGTAGAATAATGGCTAATGAGTTTTATGGAAGATGTACATTAATGGCTAATGAGTTTTATGGAAGATGTAGATTATGGCTAATGATTATTATGGAAGATGTGAAGTAATAGAATATATAGATATTGATTGATGAGTTTTATAGAGGTTGTTGAATAATAGATGAGTTTTATGGACGATGTGTAGCAATGGCTGGTAAGTTTGATCCTTTTGGAAAATGTGGATAAAGACTGTTGAGTAGTGATGGAAGATGTTGAGATTTGTTTTATGATGATTTTTATGGAAATTATGAATAGCTGCTTATGAGATTTATGTTAGATGTGGAATAATTGCTGATGAGTTTTGTAGACAAGGGAGTTATTGGCTGGAGAGGTTAATGGAAATGTGGATTTTGGCTCAAGATTTTTATGACGAATGTGGATATTGGCTGAAGGGTGATGAGTTTTAATGGAAATGTGGATATTGACTGACGGCTGATCGAAAGTGTTGTTATATTTGTTTAAAGAAAAATTTTGGGATTAGCAATTTTTGAGGGGGGAAATGTTCTTTGAAGTTAGTTGACTTTATATAATCAATCTAAGTGATGACTTAAAAGTAACGAAGTGGCTATTCGCACCCGGGTACAAAGATAATTGAATGGACTTTATGTTTGTAAATTTACTTCTTCAGTTTAACTAAAATAAACTACCACAAATGATATCCGAATATATCATTTAGTCAAAATGGCTCCGGACACGCAGCGCCGCCATTCGCACCCGGGTCCCATTAGACCAATGCTATTTGGATGTCATTTGTAAGTTTACAAATATATAGTCCATTCAATTATCTTTCATTTGATACCTCATTTTGTCTTATAAATCCAACTATGGACGATGTGGAGCAATGGCTGGTAAGTTTGATCCCTTTGGAAAATGTGGATAAAGACTGTTGAGTTTGATGGAAGATGTTGAGATAAGTTTTATGATGATTTTTATGGAAATTATGAATAGTTGCTAATGTGGTAGTTTATTTTAGTTAAACTGAAGAATTAAGTTTACAAATATATAGTCCATTCAATCATCTTTCGTTTGATACCTCATTTTGTCTTCCAAACCCAACAATACTATTTTAAATAGTTGTTTTTTTAATCCCAATCTCTCACTTCTGGTACCCGGGTGCGAATAGTCGCAGCCTAAAAGTAGTTGGCTATTATACAATGTAACTAGAATATGCTGAACTACATCAAGGGTTGCTTTTGTATACGAGACAAAATAAATATTAAAGTAAATTAATAACTTTGTATATTACGCAAAAGTTACTAGTTTAGTGAGACTAATACCTCTTTGATAGCCCTTGGGGGACGCTACTCACGAAAGCTTTCTAGATGATGAGAGCGAGATAGAGAGGGAGAGAGGCCACAGTTGGTATTTATTTTTGTAGCATTGAGAGGTATTGTTGACTCTCCCACAAGAAAGCAATAATACGAGGGTCTGGGTCTGATGGCTCCAGGGAACTTGATAGCACTTGCTTATGATAAGGCAACACGGAGCTGGTATGTACTTTGCACAGTGTACATAATGTAAGTCGTGAGGATGGGTGGGATCAGGGGGATGGTGCTGACTGGCGTGTACATGATGGGACGTCGAAATGGATGGTATCACGGGACGGTGCTGGCTGGCATGCATTGTGTACTGAGCACATGATGCAAGTCCAGATTGGCGTGCACTGTGTACTGAGCACATGATGCCAGTCGAGATTGGCGTGCACTGGGCACATGATGCCATGGCGAGATGGTTGGGATCAGGGAAGGTGCAGACTGGTGTGCACTGTGTACTGAGCACATGATGCCATGGCAAGATGGTTGGGATCAGGGGAAGGTGCAGACTTGTGTGCACTGTGTACTGAGCACATGATGCCATGGCGAGATGGTTGGGATCATAGGACGGTGCTGACTGGTGTGCACTGTGTACTGAGCACATGATGCCATGGCGAGATGGTTGGGATCAGGGAAGGTGCAGACTGGTGTGCACTGTGTACTGAGCACATGATGCCATGGCGAGGTGGTTGGGATCATAGGACGGTGCTGATTGGTGTGCCCTGTGTACTGAGCACATGATGCCATGGCGAGGTGGTTGGGATCATAGGACGGTGCTGATTGGTGTGCCCTGTGTACTGAGCACATGATGCCATGGCGAGGTGGTTGGGATCATAGGACGGTGCTGATTGGTGTGCCCTGTGTACTGGGCACATGATGCCATGGCGAGGTGGTTGGGATCATAGGACGGTGCTGATTGGTGTGCCCTGTGTACTGGGCACATGATGCCATGGCGAGGTGGTTGGGATCATAGGACGGTGCTGATTGGTGTGCCCTGTGTACTGGGCACATGATGCCATGGCGAGGTGGTTGGGATCATAGGACGGTGCTGATTGGTGTCCCCTGTGTACTGGGCACATGATGCCATGGCGAGGTGGTTGGGATCATAGGACGGTGCTGATTGGTGTGCCCTGTGTACTGGGCACATGATGCCATGGTGAGGTGGTTGGGATCAGAGTGGACACTCTTGGAGAGCTGGCCTAAAGCACAAGTAACGAGGGGGCCGAACACGTGAAACAACTAGTACCCGCCCCATGTATGGCCAGCCCATCAAACCACTTCCGACACTTAAGACGTACGTGCGCACTGCATGCGACGTGTTTGTGATCGGATGGATACATCCAAACATGTTTGTTGCCAGTAATGCATCGAGCGTGTTAGATTGCTAAACTACATCCAACATATTTGATAGGCTGAATTCCTCCAACTGAACTGATAGCCACACCACGTGATAATAAAACGTTTTCCACGATTAAAATGTAAGGGAGGGGGGGGGGTGTAATATGATTCATTTAGTATGTGCATTGTTTCCCCGAGGAAACTCAAAAGCGTGCTGGGTGACAGTATCCTGAAGGTCTGTGGTTCGAATCCCGGCAACGTGATTTTATTATACCAACTGAACTGATAGCCACACCACGTGATAATAAAACGTTTTCCACGATTAAAATGTAAGGGAGGGGGGGGGGGGTAATATGATTCATTTAGTATGTGCATTGTTTCCCCGAGGAAACTCAAAAGCGTGCTGGGTGACAGTATCCTGAAGGTCTGTGGTTCGAATCCCGGCAACGTGATTTTATTATCCCTGACTTTTGGGCGTTAAAACAACTCATTGAGAAGTCTGATCAAAGACAAACAGATGCTGAAGTCGCATGGATGTACAGGGCCACATTGGCTCACGCTCACTCATCCTTAGTTAAATATGAATCTTATGGTGGACACGAATTTGGCGTGAGTCAAATGTTAAGTATAAAGTGTGTTGTATGTAAGTTAAAAATTCTACTTTCCTGTCTTAAAATAAAGAGTAATTCAGCGTTCAAGGCTCAGCATTTAATGTTGACGTCATTTTAACTTTTTGTTTAAAACTAGAAATAATTCAATGATTTGGAATAAGTATTACTTTTTTTTTTCAATCAATCGCTCAATGCTTTTAACTCAGTTCGAACTATAGTAATGAAATAATAATAGTAATAATACAAACACTCAATACGTGATGTGGTATCAAGAATGCTCTGTGAGCCTCGAATGAATCCTACCACTCACGTCTTCTGATTACAGTGACAGCAATCGGTCAGAGTGTGCTGGTGACTTCCTTGTGACTATTTCTTAAACAGATCCTCCGACGCAAACACATTTTTTTTTTTAAAGAGCCGCCTGGCATGGCGGCGACAGCTGCTGTCCGGAAACATTAACAGAATTTATAAACGTGGACCTTGCCAAAAAAGGTTCAAAAGGACTAAACGCCAAAATACGTGTCCTCTGAAAGCAATAGGTTTTATTCAGCAGCGCGCAATGAATAAAACGGTTTGCTACCTTGGTGCGTCTGTCTTGAAAGTAGGGGATGGTTTTTTTGTTGTTGTTTTTTTCAAGAAAGTAGCAATGGTGTAATAACAGTGGCGAGGTTTCTGAAGAAGAAGTAGAAGTGGACAAACACAAAAAAAAAAAAGACAAAAAAAAAGAAGTAGCCCAACGAAAGGAGAAGGAAGAGATACAATGACCCAGCAATTATCTTTCTCGTCAATGTTTCTAATGTCCACATTACTCCACAATCCCAGCATACGAACTATTCCACAGCTGTAGAAACAATTTAAAAACTTTTTTTTAAAAACACGCAAAATTCCTCCTTCCCTATAAGACGGCACCGGTGTGCCAAATTCAACACTGTCACATGAAACCCTACCTTTGAACGACCACATTGCTGTGATAGCAATCGCTGCCATAGTGTCACTCACAACCGCGATCAACTGTAGCCAGGCGATTCCGGAGGCCGTCTTGGGATGTCCCCACTTTTTTTTTTTTTATAGTTGAGACTCGCGTCCTGACTCCTGGCGTCGCCGACCATGTGTCCCCGTCACACTCACACTGTACGAGTTACAGACAATGGTGGCCGTACCACGACGACCGTGTGAGCCGAGGTGCATGCGAGGCAGCGGTGTCGTCGGAACAAATCCCATTTGCTGGGGAAAGCTGGGCCGCATGGGGTTCGGTCACACGTGTTGACAATTAGACGAGGACTGCGCGTTTGGCCGCCCGCATCACCTTTAAAGCCAGGCCTGGGGGGGGGGGGGGGGGGGGACGTGTGTCGCGGGCGCAGAACTCACTGTCAAATTATAACGCCGCAGACTGCCCCCCGCCCCCCCCTCCCAACCCCCTCGGTGGACGGCATGGAAACCTTCAGATGGGAGCGCTTAAGTCGAGTGGTCAAAGGTACCGTGATGGTGGCAGGGGTGGGAGGTTAAGTCAGGGACAAAAGACCGCGAAGAGCGCCGGGGACACAGTCTATATAACCTTCAACTCTCGGTGACTGCTGGGCCTTAACGAAATGGCACGAATCCATTGTCGCTTAGGGTTGTTAGGCGGGAAGCGGAAGTATTCGAGCCTGTTTTGAAAAGGTCGCCGTGGGCTGCATGCAATTTACACAGCCCTTAGGACGTGGATAGTACCAATTAAATCAGTCGCCGATTTTAAACAAACATACATTAAACATTTGAACAAACAAAAAAGAACCAACTGCGTATATTTTATTAATGTCCCAAAAACATTTTTGTTTCCAAGGGACCCATGCTTTTCATCAGACATGATCTGTTCTATCAATGAAATTTTTTTTTTCCGGAATCGCCAAGTCGAGGACAAGCCAAAATTTCAAAGAGAAAACAATATGCAGCCAAAGTTTAGCTCCACGTGCCCAGCGTTGGGTCGACGATGTCGAAAACGACAAGCAATCAAATTTCATACCGTTTTTTTTTTTTTATTATTTATTTTTAAACAGAATTACTCTAAGCATAAACACTTTATCGGTGTAGTTTATAAATGTATATTTTGTTAACTCGTTGCTAAGATTTAATTAATATGCAGTGACCAGAGCAGTCGCATCACGTGTAGGTTCAGGTTCAAGACTGTATCTGCAGTCGTCGCATCACGTGTAGGTTCAGGTTAAAGACTGTATCTGCAGTCAAACCGCAAACTGTATCCACCATTTGACAGATGACTGAACTGACAGCACAACAATCATGTGACGGATGGTTGAAATGACAGAGAAAGAAACATGTGACATTTTGAACTAGCGGCACAGTAATCATGTGACAGGTGATGGAACTGACAGAACAACCATGTGACAGATGATTGAGCAGACGGCACAACAATCATTAGACAGATGACCGAACTGACAGCAAAACAACCATGTGACAGATGATTGAAAAGACGGCACAACAATCATGAGACAGAAGATCCTACAAACAACCATGTGAAAGATGATTGAGCTGACAGCATAACAATCACGCGACTCATGATTGAACTGACAGCACACCACGCATAACAGAACAGTGTGTTAAACTGCCGTTGTGTGGCGTGTTACAGACAGGACAGTCGAGTAAATCGATAGATAATTTAGGAGAAGAGATGCAAATTGTCACACGGAGACCCATGGGCTGGACTCATGGAGAACATGGGACTATTGATTTATTGTAATGTCGAGAATATTAGCTGGGTCTATGTCAGCATTAGGGACCGAGTACCGGTACTTGATGTCAGTCTGGCAACTCAGTTATCTTCATATGATCATGTCCACTCACTTCACTATGGGGCGACATGTCCGTCTGATAACTCAGTTACCTTCATATAATAATGTCACCTCACTTCACTACTGACCGACATGTCAGTCCGATAACTCAAGTTATCTTCATATTTTCATGTCACCTCACACAACTAAGGGGTGATATGTCATACTGATAACTCAGTTATCTTCATATATTCAAATCACTTCGCTACGGGTCGAGTACTTGATGTCAGTCTGATAACTCAGTTATCTCCCGATGTTCACCACGCTTATGGGTCGATTACAGTACATCATATATGCATACATCTCAGATCTTCTTTATGAAAATTCCCAACATCATATAGTATAACGCCCATGTTACGTCCTGATTCTATAAGGTGATCCTCCTGGAATTCGGTTATTTAATTAACTGGATCAATTCTGATGAGGATATTCCATGGCATCCATATTTGAAATAGATCGGATGCTAAACTACACAAACTTTGCTTCAATCATTTGCATGCTGGCATCCGTCCGTCACAATGTGACGATAATGTAGACAAAGTCTACAAGGCCTATGCTTATTATTTTTTTTAATATTATAATTTATAAGCTGGTTCCCTACTCAGCAATCCCCTCTCTCCACGCCGCTGGAAACACAAAGGGAACATCTTGTGGATGATACAGCATGGCACCAGTGGCGTCGCAGGAGTTGTCGGAATGTTTCATTGTGCCAATGTTATCCGCCTACGGGACTCCATCTCCGGGTTTGAATTCAAAGTTTCCTTCTCTTGCACCAGTGGTTCTCAACCTTCTTAATGCCACGACCCTTTAATACGATTCCTCATGATGTGGCGACCCCCAACCACAAATTATTTTCGTTGCTAACTCATAACTGTACAGTTTATGAGTTTTCCGATGGTCTTAGGCGACCCCTGGGAAAGGGTCGTTCGACCCCCAAAGGGGTCGCGAACCCACAGGCTGAGGACCGCTGTCTTAGACCATGAGCTTGAGATTGGCTCAGTTTAGACCACACGGCCATCCAGCACCATTTGCGTGATGTACAGCTATATCATTATCTTTAGCGAGTAATATTTTCATTTTTGAAACCGCTGTTTGAACGTTGTATACAGATTATAATGATGACTGTACCGCGATGCCGTAACTATTTATAAATTAAGAAAACTATGTGTTCCCAAGTTCACAATTCAAACCACCCTTCTGGCGGACCGCCGGATATTTAGTCCGCAGAGCACACGTTGAGAGCCCCTGGTCAAGAACGCGCGGATACATGTGGAGCGATAGCTGCTCACGGAAACCCCAACACGAACAACGGGAGAAAGAAAAAAATACTTTATTTTCTAACAACTACAGTAGTCTACTTACATAGCTTAGTTATACACTTTATTTACTAACGACTACAGTAGTGTACTTACATAGCTTAGTTATACACTTTATGTACTAACGACTACAGTAGTGTACTTACATAGCTTAGTTATACACTTTATTAACTAACGACTACAGTAGTGTACTTACATAGCTTAGTTATACACTTTATGTACTAACGACTACAGTAGTCTACTTACATAGCTTAGTTATACACTTTATTTACTAACGACTACAGTAGTGTACTTACATAGCTTAGTTATACACTTTATGTACTAACGACTACAGTGGTGTACTTACATAGCTTAGTTATACACTTTATGTACTAACGACTACAGTAGTGTACTTACATAGCTTAGTTATATACTTTATGTACTAACGACTACAGTAGTCTACTTACATAGCTTAGTTATACACTTTATTTACTAACGACTACAGTAGTGTACTTAAATCGCTAAGTTATATACTTTATCTACTAACGACTACAGTAGTCTACTTCAATCGTTTAGCTATACCATGTATTCACTAATAACTACAATAGTCTACTTATAGGGTTTAGTTATCCACAACTCAAAATGTAAGGCGGGCCGTAATACGTAATGAAAAACTTGTGCGGGCCAAAAGGAAGATAGGACAAGGGGTAAAGCTATTAAGAAAATAAGAAGAAGAGCGAATATTTCGTTACTCCGCTGGCCGTGTGTTGTGCCGGCCTGCAGTAGTGTATCGCTTCATCCCAAGAATGGACATCACAATGAGCCCTCTTTATTTAAAGCCATCAAAGATAATCTTGATATGCGCATTTTCCTGACAGAGATCATTTTTTTTTCGGGGGGGGGGGGGGGGGTTTTTTTTCCCGAGAATTAACCTTTAATGCTGTTGTTAAAAAGGGGGGGGGGGTTTTCTTTATCCCTAGAAATAAACTTTAATGCCTTTTTTAAAAACTTGAGGCCTATATATTATTTTTTTTTAAAATGCCAGGGGAGGAAATTACCCCCCCTGCCCCCCCCCCCCCCAAGTTTCGACACTTCTCTAACGCAACATTATAACTATACATAAACTCCACGTGCGTTTGGTTTTAACATGAAAACATCGGATGCTAAACTGAATCAAGACAAATGCGTGAGATTATGTATTTGTTTACTACTACTGGCTACGCGTTGTGTGTGTTGGTGCTGTAGAGATGAGCTCGCGTCCAGAAATACGAGTTTTTGGGCGTCACCTGGAACTGTCCCCCGTCGTCGTCCACCCACCCCGGTCCCCCCACCACCCCCCCACCCCCCACAGATACACATGATCATTCCCAATTCAGCGAGACACGGGATTACGTTTACAGTAAACTGAAAAGGATATAGCGCACGCAGCCGCTCCTAATGCGATCACAACCAAAACAGTATTTGAATCCTCCACCAGCGGCAGTAAAATTGATCAGGCGTTGAGAGAAGAAGAAACATGACGCAGACTGCCAACAAGTCACATCGGATTATTATAGATTGAAAGAATAGCCAATTATAGATACATCTTTTTTTCTATTTGTTTTTCTATTTTTTTTTTTACTTTGTGCCAACTACTTCAACAATTGTATTGCTCCTGATCACATAGTTTATCGGTCTTAAACGGGGTAAAGTTAATGATAGCCCTCCCCCCTCCCTTTTTTTTTTTTGTTTTTTTTTTTTTTTTTTTTAATTTTGGCAAAAACATTAAAAAATTTAATTGCCCCTAAACCAAAATTTTTTCGGTTTAAAAGGGGGTAAATTTAATGAAAGCCCCCCCCCCCCCTTTTTTTTTTTTGGGGGGGGGGGGGGCGGGATCACACACACACACAAAAACACCCAAAGGGTGCAACTCACAGATACCTGTGCACCTGTTGGATGTCTAACCTGCGTGCGCGTGCAGCTCACCTATAATCTGAGTCAAACAAGTAGGTCACACACACACATAAAAACCAAGCCCACGAGATATCATCCTTACACACACACAGCCGGTGTAATTGCATTCTAATTCTAGCACACGTTGTTTCGTCTTATTTCAAAACAACCACCTTGTCATTAATATTCAAGACTCTACACACGGCAGAAATACATTTTAAAAGGTTACCGGAAATTTGATCGAAAGAAATTTCATCGACGGTAAATTGATCGACGATAATTTGATCGAACGGAAATTTTGTCGAATCTTTTTTTCACTTCGCGCGTTAAAATTTTCGTCATATTTCTTTTTGAACGCACAATACTATTTAGTAAAACACAATAGTTCGTTCAAAAAGAAATTTGATGCAAAATTGTAACGTAAAAATTGAAAAGAAGATTCGACCAAATTTCCGTTCGATCATATTACCGTCGACCAATTTACCGTCGACGAAATTTCTTTCGATCAAATTTCCGGATACGATTTTAAAAAATCCATTTAAAACACTTGAAATTGCTCGGCGGAGATGTTGATTTGGATAGGATAGAATATAAACATTTTGGATTTACTTACACGAGCTATAGGGGACTGGTGAAGTGATATCCACACAAAAAAAACCAACACCTAAAAGGTCTTGTTAAAAAGCACTTTAAGCACATGCAAACGTTCTGAGGCCAAGGGACCCGCTTAATTTTCTAACCACTTGACAATCTCACCACATCACAAAACAAGCCACACACACAGGCCTGTTGACAGCTCGCGTAAAACAGCCGAGAGCAACACCAGAGCGAGTGTGGACATTGTACATCACGTAAAAATTGGCATAACCACACAAGTGCCGCCGAATTAACGGCGCCACCAGAGAATACTTTCCGAGAGTTGATATATATATAAAATTAACAAATAACAAAAAATTAAAAAAGTGAAATTTCTACCAGGATCTACATTAGTGGTGTCAATTTACTTCCCTTGACTGTGCTATGGATCCCTTGACCATAGAGCAGTGGTTCTTAACCTTTCTAAGGCCGCGACCCTTTAATACAGTTTCTTATGTTGTGGCGACCCCACAACCACAAAATTATTTTCGTTGATACTTTATAACCGTAGACCATATGTGTTTTCAGGTGGTCTTAGGCGACCCCCGTGAAAGGGTCGTGCGACCCCCAAAGGGGTCGCGACCCACAGGTTGAGAACCGCTGTCATAGAGGAACTAAAGAGACATGTGAATAGGCGTGCAAGAGCGAATGAAAGGCATTAGCATACGGCAGTGTTTCCGAACATTTCGACATCTGTGTACCGCTGACTATAATATTCGTACCCCTCGTTGAAAAAACAGATTGCATATATATACTTTTATAACAATAAATAACAATTTTTTTTCCCACTTTACAGCGCGTACCCCTAACAAACTATACCCGTGACCCCCCAGGGGTAAGCGCACCATACTTTGGGAAACACTGG
>CAXITT010001784.1:0-11136 GCA_964033795.1 Lymnaea stagnalis
GGGATAAGAAGGATATGTTTAGTTTTCTATATTCAATTTCAACCTTGACCAATTTTTACTTGCTACGCAAATTTTGAAATCGTGGAGCAATTAAATGGTGTTAATGAATGGCGTGGTTAGGGCAGCGGTTCTCAACCTGTGGGTCGCGAACCCTTTGGGGGTCGCACGACACTTTCCCAGGGGTCACCTAAGACCATCTGAAAACACAAATCCTTGCAGCTATGAAGTAACAACGAAAATAATTGTCAGGCTTGGGCTCGCCACGACACGAGAAACTGTATTAAAGGTTCGCGGCACTAGAAAGGTTGAGAACTACTGGGTTAGCGGATAACCCGTTTTCTAATGCTGGTAAGGAGATAGAATCTAATCGCTCATTCGTTCCAAGTTAGTCACGGGAGCTCGCTCATTTGTACCAAGTTAGTCAACGGGAGCTCGATCATTCGTTCCAAGTTAATCACGAGAATCTTGTGGTATCTGTCTATGTTGTCTAGTCTTTGAGAAATGTTTTTCGCCTGATCGACTCCTGGCATCCCGATAACGGGTCACCGTATCATTCAGTGAGAGGCCCCCACCATGTTTCCATAGGTTTTCTCTTAAAGTTTCCGTATTAATGGTACAGTGTGAGCGTCCCGCACCAAACCGCTTTCATCCGTTGAGCGGCACACAAATAACCGCTTTCAACCATTGAGCGACACACAAATAACTGCTTTCATCCATTGAGCGGCACACATATAACCGCTTTCAACCATTGAGCGACACACAAATAACCGCTTTCAACCTTTGAGCGGCACACAAATAACCGCTTTCATCCATTGAGCGACACACAAATAACCGCTTTCATCCATGGAGCGGCACACAAATAACCGCTTTCATCCATTGAGCGACACACAAATAACCGCTTTTATCCATTGAGTGACACACAAATAACCGCTTTCATCCATAGAGCGATACACAAATAACCGCTTTTATCCATTGAGCGACACAAAAATTACCGCTTTCATCCATTGAGTGACAAACAAATAACCGCTTTCATCCATTGAGTGACACACAAATGACTGCTTTCATCTATTGAGCGGTACACAAATAACCGCTTTCATCCAATGAGCGACACACAAATAACTGCTTTCATCCTTTGAGTGGCACACAAGTAACCGCTTTCATCCATTGAGTGAAACACAAATAACCGCTTTCATCCATTGAGCGGCACACAATTAACCGCTTTCATCCATTGAGCGACACACAAATAACTGCTTTCAACCATTGAGTGACACACAAATAACCGCTGTCATCCATTGAGCGGCACACAAATAACTGCTTTCATCCATTGAGCGGCACACATATAACCATTTTCAACCATTTAGTGACACAAAAATAACCGCTTTCATCCATTCAGCGGCACACAAATAACCGCTTTCATCCATTGAGCGACACACAAATAACCGCTTTCATCCATTGATCGACACACAAATAACCGCTTTCATCCATTGAGCGACACACAAATAACCACTTTCATCCATTGAGCGACAAACAAATAATCGCTTTCATTCATATATCCCCAAACTTTGCGCAACTTTACGCATCTATGCGAAACTACGCGCATCTACATGCATCTTCACACATCAACGCGCATTTAAGCGCCTCTACGCACATTTCCGTGCATCTACTCGCATCTATGCGCATCTAAGCGCATCTAAGCGCATCTAAGCGCATCTACGCGCATCTATCGCATCTACGTGCATCTACACGCATCTACGAGCATCTACGTGCATCTACGTTCATCTACATGCATCTAAGTACATCTACGCGCATATAAGCGCATCTACATGAATTTAGGCGCATCTACGCATATCCACGCGCATCTACGCGCATATACTCGCATCTACGCGCATCTACGCGCATCTAGGCGCATCTTAGCGCATCTATGTAATTTTAGGCGCATCTACGCACAACTACTCGCATCTACGCGCATCTACTTTCATATACCCCCATCTTTGCGCATCTACGCGTAACTTGCGCATCTACGTGCATCTACGCGCATCTTCGCACATCTACATGCATCTAAGTACATCTACGCGCATCTAAGCGCATCTACACGCATCAAAGCGCATCTACATGAATTTAGGCGCAACTACGCGAATCTACGTTCATCTACATGCATCTTAGTACATCTACGCGCATCTAAGCGCATCTACATGCATCTTCACGCACCTACGCGCATTTTGCGCTTCTAAACTCAACTCTATGCATCTACGCGCATCTACGCGCATCTAAACACATCTATGTGCATCTACGCGCATCTTCAAGCATCTACGCGCCTCTTCGCGCATCTACAAGCATCTGCGCGCATCTCCGTTCATCTACTCGCATCTACGCGGATCTAAGCGCATCTACTCGAATCTACCAGCAACTACGCGAATATACGTTCATCTACATGCATCTTAGTACATCTACGCGCATCTAAGCGCATCTACATGCATCTTCACGCACCTACGAGCATTTTGCGCTTCTAAACTCAACTCTATGCATCTACGCGCATCTACGCGCATCTACGCGCATCTAAACACATCTATGTGCATCTAGGCGCATCTTCAAGCATCTACGCGCCTCTTCGCGCATCTACGCACATCTGCGCGCATCTGCGCGAATCTCCGTTCATCTACTCGCATCTACGCGGATCTAAGCGCATCTATGTGCATGATCGCGACTCTACGTGAATTTACGTGCCTCTACGCCAATTTCCGTGCATCTACTGCATCTACGCGCATCTACGCGCATTTAAGCTCATCTAAGCGCATCTATGTGCATCTACGCGCAACTTCACACATCTACGCGCATCTACGCGCATCTACACGCATCTACGCGCATATACGTGCATCTATGCGCATCTACGCGCATTTATACGAATTTACGCGCATCTAAGCGCAACTACGTGCATCTACGTTCATCTACGCGCATCTACGAACATCTACGCAAATCTAAGCGCATCTATGCGCATCTACATTCATCTTCACGCATCAACACGCATTTACGCGCATCTAAGCGCATCTATGTGCATCTACGCGCATTTTCGAAAATCTTCGCGCATCTACACGAAATTAGGCGCATCTACGCACAACTACTCGCATCTACGCGCATCTACTTTCATATACCTCCATCTTTGCGCATCTACACGCAACTTGCGCATCTACGTGCATCTACGCGCATCTACGTTCATCTAAGCGCATCAACGTACATCTACGCGCATCTAGGCGCATCTTAGCGCATTTATGTGCATTTACGCGCATCTTTGCACATCTATGCGAAATTACGCGCCTCTACACGCATCTCCGTGCATCTACTCGCATCTACGTGCATCTACATTCATATACACCCGTCTTTGCGCATCTACGCTCAACATGCGCATCTACGTGCACCTACTCGCATCTTCGTGAATCTACACGCATCTACGCACATCTACGCGCATCTAATCGCATCTACCCGCATCTACGCGCATCTACTCGCATCTACCCGCATTTACGCGAATCTACGTTCATCTACATGCATCTAAGTACATCTACGCGCATCTAAGCGCATCTACATGCATCTTCACGCACCTACACGCATTTTGCTCTTCTAAACTCAACTCTATGCATCTACTTGCATCTACGCGCATCTAAGAACATCTATGTGCATCTACGCGCATCTTAAAGCATCTACGCACCTCTTCGCGCATCTGCGCGCATCTCCGTTCATCTACTCGCATCTACGCTGATCTAAGCGCATCTATGTGCATGATCGCGCATCTACGTGAATTTACGTGCCTCCATGCCAATTTCTGTGCATCTACGCGCAACTTCGCATATCTACGCGCATCTACGCGCATCTACACGCATCTACGCGCATCTACGCGCATCTACGCGCATCTACGAGCATCTATGTGCATCTACGCGCCTTTATACGCATCTACGGGCATCTACGCGCATCTACTCACATCTACGTTCATCTACGCGCATCTACGAACATCTACGCGAATCTAAGCGCATCTATGCGCATCTACATTCATCTTCACGCACCAAAGCACATTTACGCGCATCTAAGCGTATCTATGTGAATCTACGCGCATCTGCGCGCATCTTCGCGAATTTAGGCGCATTTACGCACAACTACTCGCATCTACGCGCATCTACTTTCATATACCCAATCTTTGAGCGTCTACGTGCAACTTGCGCATCTACGCGCATCTACACGCATCTACGCATATGTACGCGCATGTACGTGCATTTACGCGCATCTACACGCATCTACGCTTATCTATGCGCATCTACGTACATCTACGCGCATCTAAGCGCATCTACGCGCATCTACATGCATCTTCGCGCATCAACGCGTATTTACGTGCTTCTACGCGCATCTAGGCGCATCTTAGCTCATCTATGTGCATTTACGCGCATCTTCGCGCAAATACGCGCATCTACGCGAAATTACGCGCCTCTACGCGAAATTACGCGCCTCTACGCGCATCTCCGTGCATCTACTCGCATCTTTATTCATATACCCCAATCTTTGCGCATCTACTCTCAACTTAAGCATCTACACGCATCTACGCCCATCTACGAAAATCTACGCGAATCTAAGAACATCTACGCGAATCTTCATTCATCTTCTCGCATTAACACGCATTTACGCGCATCTAAGCGCATCTATGTTCATCTTCGCGCATTTTCGCACATCTGCGCGCATCTACACGAATTTAGGCGCATCTACGCACAACTACTCGCATCTACGCGCATCTACTTTCATATACCTCCATCTTTGCGCATATACACGCAACTTGCGCATCTACGCGCATCTACGTACATCTACGCGCATCTAAGTGCATATACGCTCATCGACATGCATCTAAGCGCATCACCGTGCATCTAAACGAATCTACGAGCATCTACAAACATCTACGCGAATCTACATTCATCTGCTCGCATCAACACGCATTTATGCGCATCTACGCACAACTACTCGCATCTACGCGCATCTACTTTCATATACCTCCATCTTTGCGCATCTACACGCAACTTGCGCATCTTCGTGCATGTACGCGTATCTACGTTCATCTAAGCGCATCAACGTACATCTACGCGCATCTAGGCGCATCTTAGCGCATTTATGTGCATTTACGCGCATCTTTGCACATCTATGCGAAATTACGTGCCTCTACACGCATCTACGTGCATCTACTCGCATCTACGTGAATCTACACGCATCTACGCGCATCTAATCGCATCTACCCGCATCTACGCGCATCTACGCGCATCTACTCGTATCTACCCGCATCTACGGGAATCTACGGGAATCTACGTTCATCTACATGCACCTAAGTACATCTACGCCCATCTAAGCGCATCTACATGCATCTTCACGCACCTACGCGCATTTTGCGCTTCTAAACTCAACTCTATGCATCTACGCGCATCTAGGCGCATCTAAGCACATCTATGTGCATCTACGCGCATCTTCAAGCATCTACGCGCCTCTTCGCACATCTACGCGCATCTGCGCGCATCTCCGTTCATCTACTCGCATCTACGCGGATCTAAGCGCATCTATGTGCATGATCGCGCATCTGCGTGAATTTACGTGCCTCTACGCCCATTTCTGTGCATCTACTACATCTACGCGCATCTACGCGCATCTACGCGCATCTACGCGCATCTACGCGAATTTAAGCTCATCTAAGCGCATCTATGTGCATCTACGCGCAACTTCGCACATCTACGCGAATCTACGCGATTTTACGTGCCTCTACGCGCATCTACGTGCATCTACTCGCATCTACGTGCATCTACACGCATTTACGCGCATCTGCTTTCATATACCCGAATATTGTCGTATCTACGCGCAACTTGTGCATCTACGTATCTACGCGCATTTACGCGCATCTACGTGCATCTATGGACATCTACACGCATCTACAAGCATTTACGTGCATCTTCTATAGGTGAATTTGTTGAGGTCAATGAATCGAATGTGAGTAAAAGCACGCTGATACCACAAGAAAGTCATGTTCGCTTTCCACCAGGGATCTTGAATGAATGTCTCCAAAATCAAAAAATTAAACTATTTTCTATCAAATCGACTAAATAAACATAATTCTCCCAAATTGAACAAATTAACCACTTTCTCCCAAATCAAACAAATAAACCACTTTCTCCCAAATCTAATAAATCATCCACTTACTCTCAAATCGTACAAATTAACAACTTTCTCCCATATCGAACAAATAAAACACTTTCTCCCAAATCAAACAAAAAAAACACTTTCTCCCAAATCGAAAAAATCAGTCCACTTTCTTCCAAATCGAACAAATCAACCACTTTCTCCCAAATCGTACAAATTAACCTCTTTCTCCAAAATCGAAAAAATCAATCACTTTCTCACAAGACGAACAAATCAACCACTTCTCCAAAATCGAACAAATCAACCACTTTCTCCCAAATTGAAAATATCAACCACTTTCTCCCAAATCGAACAGATCAACATTTTCTCCCAAACCGCACAAATCAACCACTTTCTCCCAAATCGAATAAATTAACATCTTTCTCCCAAATCGACCAAATTTAACAACTTTCTCATCAATCGAACATATTAACTATTTTCTCCCAAAGCGAACAAATCAACCACTTTCTCCCAAATCGAACAAATCAACAACTTTCTCCCAAATCGAAAATATCAACCACTTTCTCCCAAATCGAAAATATCAATCACATTCTCCCAAATCGAAAAAATCAACCACTTTCTCCCAAATAGAACAAATGATACGCTTTCTCCCAAATCGATCAAATAAACCACTTCTTCCCAAATCGAACAAGTCAACCACTTTATCAAGAATCGAACAAATGACACACTTTTTCCCAAATCGAACAAATAATCAACTTTCTCCCAAACCGCACAAATCAACCACTTTCACCCAAATCGAACAAATCAACCACTTACTCCCAAATCGAACATATTAACAACTTTCTCCATAATCGAACATATTAACAACTTTCTCCCAAATCGAACAAATCAACCACTTTCTACAAAATCGAACAAATCAACCACTTTCTCCCAAATCGAATAAATTAACCACTTTCTCCCAAATAGAACAAATAAACAACTTTCATCCAAATCGAACAAATCAACCATTTTCTCCAAAATCAAAGATATCAACTTTTTTGTCCCAAATGGAACAAATCACCAACTTTTTCCAAAATAGAACAAATTATCCACTTTCTCCCAAAGCGAACAAATCAACAACTTTTTCTGATATCGAACAAATCCACCACTTTCTCCCAAGTCGAACAAAACAACATCTATCTCCCAAATCGAACAAATCAACCACTTTCTCCCAAACCGCAAAAATCATCCACTTTCTCCCAAATCGAACAAATCAACCACTTTCTCTCAAATGGAACATATTAACCACTTTCTCGAAAATCGAACAAATCAATCACTTTTTCCCAAATCGAACAACACAACCCCTTTCTCCCAAATCGAACAAATCAATAACTTTTTCCCAAATCGAACAAAACAACCTCTTTCTCCCAAATCGAAAAAATAAACCACTTTTTCCAAAATCAAGAAAATCAACCACTTTCTCCCAAATCGAACAAATCAACCATTTTCTCCCAAATCGAACATATTAACCACTTTCTCGATAATCGAACATATTAACAACTTTCTCCCAACTCGAACAAATCAACAACTTTCTCCCTAATCGAACATATTTACCACTTTCTCCCAAATCAAACAAATTAACAATTTTCTCCAAAATCGAAAAAATCAAACGTTTTCTCCCAAATCGAACATATTAACCATTTTTTCCCAAATCAAACATATTAACCACTTTTTTCAAAATCGAACATATTAACCAATTTTTCCCAAATCGAACAAATCAACAACTTTCTCCCAAATCGAACAAATTAACAACTTTCTCCCAAATAGAACAAATCAAACACTTTCTCTCAAACCGCACAAATCAACAACTTTCTCCCAAATAGAACAAATAAACCACTTTCATCCAAGTCGAACAAATAAACCACTTTCTCGCAAATCAAAGAAATCAACCTGTTCTTCCCAAATTGAACAAATCACCAACTTTCTCCTATTAAGAACAAATCATCCACTTTCCCACAAATCGAACAAATCAACATCTTTTTCCAAAATCGAACATATCCACACTTTCTCCCAAATCGAACAAAACAACATCTTTCTCCCAAATCGAACAAACCAACCACTTTCTCCCAAACCACACAAATCAACCACTTTCTCCCTAATCGAACAAATCAACCACTTTCTCCCAAATGGAACATATTAACCAAGCAAGTGTCCCTAACATACAAGCGGTATCATCATAAAAATGCTAAATTTTGCTCAAGTTCTATCCTCAATCTTGGTTAGGGTTAGGGTTAGGGTTAGGGTTAGGGTTAGGGTTAGGGTCTATACTATATAGAGACTTCGTTTCGGTCTATACTATATGTAAATAGATAGGTGTTATGTCTGTGTGGTAGTTTGGCTCAGAGATGCGCGTAGAGACGCATAAATTCGCGTAGATGTACATAGATGCGCTTATATGAGCGTAGATGCGAGTAGATGCGCTTAGATGCATCGAGATGCGCGTAGAGGCGCATAATTGCGCGTTGATGCGCGAAGATGCATGTAGATGCGCGTAGATGCGCTTAGATACGCGTAGATGTACGTAGATATGCGTAGATGAACGTAAATGCGCGTAGATGCGCGTAGATGCGAAATGATGGGGAATACGAATGTAGATGCGCGTAGATGCGCGTAGATGCACGGAGATGCCCGTAGAGGCGCGTAGATGTGAAAGTTGCGCGTAGATGCGCAAAGAGGATTAAAAGTAAATGCGAGTAGATGAGCGTAGATGTGGGCAGATGCGCCCAAATTCGCGTAGATGCGAGTAAATGCAAGTAGATGCGCGAAAATGCGCGTAGATGCACATAGATGCGCTTAGATGCGCGTAGATGTTTAGTAGATGCACGGAAATGCACGTATAGGCGCTTAAATGCATCTTGATGCGCGAAGAGGCATGTAGATGCAAGTAGATACGCTTAGATGCGCGTAGATGTACGTAGATGCATGTAAATGAACGAAGATGCACGTAGATGCGAGTAGATGCGCAAGTTACGCGTAGATGCGCAAAGGTTGGGAATATGAATGTAGATGCGCGTAGATGCGCGTAGATGCACGTAGATGCACGTAGATGTGAGTAGATGCACGGAGATGCCCGTAGAGGCGATTAATTTGAATAGATGCGCGTAGATGCGCGAAGATGCACGTAGATGTACATAGCTGCGCTTATATGAGCGTAGATGCGAGTAGATGCGCGTAGATGCGCGTAGAGGCGCGAAAATGAGCGTTGATGCGCGAAGATGCATGTAGATGCGGATAGATGCGCTTAGATTCGCGTAGATGTAAGTAAATACGCGTAGATGAACGTAAATGAGCGTAAATGAGCGTAAAATCACGTAGATGCGTGTAGATGCGCGTAGATGCGTGTAGAAGTGCGTAGATGCGCAAAGATTTCGTAGATGCTCGTAGATGCGCAAGTTGCACGTAGATGCGGAAAGATGGGCGAGTAGGAATGTAGATGCATGGAGATGCGCGTATAGGTGCGTAGATGCGCGTAGATGCACTTAAAATTCGCGTAGATGCGCGTAAATTCGCGAACATGCGCGTAGATGCACAAAGATGCGCTTACATGCGCGTAGATGCGATTAGATTCGTGTAGATGTGAGTAGATGCACGGAGATGCGCGTAGAGGCGCGTAAATACATGTTGTTGATTTGTTCTATTTAGGAGAATGTGGTTGATTTATTTGATTTGGGAGAAATTTATTGATTTTTTCGATTTGGGAGAAAGTGTTTTTTGTTCGATTTGGAAGAAATTGTTGATTTGTTTGATTTGAGAGAAAGTGTTTTTTGTTCTATTTGGGAGAAAGTGGTTAATATGTTCGATTTGGGAGAAAGTGGTTTATTTGTTTGATTTGGGAGAACGTTTTTAATTTGTTCGATTGGGAGAAAGTGGTTGATTTGTGCAGTTTTCGAGAAAGTTGTTGATTTGTTGGATTTGGGAGAAACTAATTAATGTTTGATTTGGGAGAAAGTGGTTGATTTGTTCGAATCTGGAGAAAGGCATTAATTTGTTCGATTTGGGTCAAATGGTTTAATATGTTTGATTTGGGGAAAAGTGGTCGATTTGTTCGATTTCGGAGAAAGTTGTTAATTTGTTCGATTTCAGAGAAAGTTGTTAATTTGTTCGATTTGGGGGGAATGTGGTTAATATGTTCGATTTGGGAGAAAGTTGTTGATTTGTTCGATTGGGAGAAAGTGGTTAATATGTTTGATTTAGGAGAAAGTGGTTGATTTGTTCGATTTCGGAGAAAGTGGTTGGTTTTTTTATATGGGAGAAAGTTGTTGATTTGTTCGATTTGGGAGAAAGGGGTTGATTTGTTCCATGTGGGAGAAAAATGTTGATTTGTTCGATTTGGGAGAAAGTGGTTGATTTGTACGATTTGGGAGAAAATGTTTGATTTGTTCGATTTGGGAGAAAGTGGTTGATTTGTTCGATTTGGGCAAAAAGTGGTTGTTTTGTTCGACTTGGAAAAAGTGGTTGATTTGTTCGATTTGAGAAAAAATGGTTGATTTGTTCGATTTTTTAGAAAGTTGTTGATTTGTTCGATTTTTTAGAAAGTTGTTGATTTGTTCGATTTTGAAAGAAAAGGTTGATTTGATCGATTTGGGAGAAAGCGTATGATTTGATCGATTTGGGAGAAAGCGTATGATTGGTTCTATTTGGGAGAAAGTGGTTGATTTTTTCGATTTGGGATAAAGTGGATGATTTGTTCGATTTGGGAGAAAAAGTTTGATTTCTCGATTTGGGAGAAAGTGGTTGATTTTTTCGATTTGGGTGAAAGTGGTTTATTTATTCGATTTGGGAGAAAGTGGTTGATTTGTTCGATTTTGGAGAAAGTGGTTAATTTGTTCGATTTGGGAAAAAGTGGTTGATTTGTTTGATTTGGGAGAAAGTGATTGATTTGTTCGATTTGGGAAGAAGTTGTTAATTTGTTCGATTTGGGAGAAAGTGGTTGATTTGTTTGATTTG
>CAXITT010001784.1:14823-37307 GCA_964033795.1 Lymnaea stagnalis
AGTTGCGCAAAGTTTGGGGATATATGAATGAAAGCGATTATTTGTTTGTCGCTCAATGGATGAAAGTGGTTATTTGTGTGTCGCTCAATGGATGAAAGCGGTTATTTGTGTGTCGTTCAATTGATGAAAGCGGTTATTTGGTTGCCGCTCAATGGATAAAAGTGGTTGTTTGTGTGTCGCTTAATTGATGAACGTGGTTATTTGTGTGTCGCTCAATGGATGAAAGCGGTTATTTGTGTGCCGCTCAATGGATGAAAGCGGTTATTTGTTTGCCGTTCAATGGATGAAAGCGGTTATTTGTGTGTCGCTCAATGGATGAAAGCGGTTATTTGTGTGTCGCTCAATGGATGAAAGCGCTTATTTGTGTGCCGCTGAATGGATGAACGCGGTTATTTGTGTACCGCTCAATAGATGAAAGCAGTTATTTGTGTGTCACTCAATGGATGAAAGCGGTTATTTGTTTGTCGCTCAATGGATGAAAGCGGTAATTTTTGTGTCGCTCAATGGATGAAAGCGGTTATTTGTGTATCGCTCTATGGATGAAAGCGGTTATTTGTGTGTCGCTCAATGGATAAAAGCGGTTATTTGTGTGTCGCTCAATGGATGAAAGCGGTTATTTGTGTGCCGCTCCATGGATGAAAGCGGTTATTTGTGTGTCACTCAATGGATGAAAGCGGTTATTTGTGTGTCGCTCAATGGTTGAAAGCGGTAATTTGTGTGCCGCTCAATGGATGAAAGCGGTTATTTGTGTGCCGCTCAATGGATGAAAGCGGTTATTTGTGTTTCACTCAATGGATGAAAGTGGTTATTTGTGTGCTACTAAAAGGAGGAAAGCCGTTATTTGTGTGTCGCTCAATGGATGAAAGCGGTTATTTGTGTACCGCTCAATAGATGAAAGCGGTTATTTGTGTGTCACTCAATGGATGAAAGCGGTTATTTGTTCGTCGCTCAATGGATGAAAGCGGTAATGTGTGTGTCGCTCAATGGATAAAAGCGGTTATTTGTGTATCGCTCAATGGATAAAAGCGGTTATTTGTGTGTCGCTCAATGGATAAAAGCGGTTATTTGTGTGCCGCTCAATGGATGAAAGCGGTTATTTGTGTGTCGCTCAATGGATGAAAGCGGTTATTTGTGTACCGCTCAATGGTTGAAAACGGTTATTTGTGTGCCGCTCAATGGATGAAAGTGGTTATTTGTATGCCGCTCAATAGTTGAAAGCGGTTATTTGTGTGTCTCTTAATGGATGAAAGCGGTTATTTGTGTGTCGCTCAATGGTTGAAAGCGGTTATTTGTGTGTCACTCAATGGATGAAAGCGGTTATTTGTGTGCCGCTCAAAATTTGCGTAGCAAGTAAAAATTGGTCAAGGTTGAAATTGAATATAGAAAACTAAACATATCCTTCTTATCCCCAGAGTCTATGGGGTCTATGGCAGGGGTCACAGTGTCTATGGGGTCTGTGCCTGGGGTCGCACAGTCTATGCGGTCTGTGGCAGGGCTCGCAAAGTCTATGGGGTCTGTGGCAGGGGTCGCAGTCTATGGGGTCTGTGGCAGGGGTCACACAGTCTATGGGGTCTTTGGCAGGTGTCGCACAGTCTGTGGGGTCTGCTGCATGAGTCGCACAGTCTATGGGGTCTGTGGCAGGGGTCGCACAGTTTTTGGGGTCTGTGGCAGGGGTCGCACAGTCTGTGGGGTCTGTGGCAGGGAAGGCACAGTCTATTGGGTCTGTGGCAGGGGTCGCACAGTCTATGGGGTCTGTGGCAGGGGTCGCACAGTTTTTGGGGTCTGTGGCAGGGGTCGCACAGTCTGTGGGGTCTGTGGCAGGGAAGGCACAGTCTATTGGGTCTGTGGCAGGGGTCGCACAGTCTATGGGGTCTGTGGCAGGGGTCGCACAGTTTTTGGGGTCTGTGGCAGGGGTCGCACAGTCTGTGGGGTCTGTGGCAGGGAAGGCACAGTCTATTGGGTCTGTGGCAGGGGTCGCACAGTCTATGGGGTCTGTGGCAGGGGTCGCACAGTTTTTGGGGTCTGTGGCAGGGGTCGCACAGTCTGTGGGGTCTGTGGCAGGGAAGGCACAGTCTATTGGGTCTGTGGCAGGGGTCGCACAGTCTATGGGGTCTGTGGCAGGGGTCGCACAGTTTTTGGGGTCTGTGGCAGGGGTCGCACAGTCTGTGGGGTCTGTGGCAGGGAAGGCACAGTCTATTGGGTCTGTGGCAGGGGTCGCACAGTCTATGGGGTCTGTGGCAGGGGTCGCACAGTTTTTGGGGTCTGTGGCAGGGGTCGCACAGTCTGTGGGGTCTGTGGCAGGGAAGGCACAGTCTATTGGGTCTGTGGCAGGGGTCGCACAGTCTATGGGGTCTGTGGCAGGGGTCAGAGCCTATGGGGGTCTATGACAGGGCCACAGAGTCTAGAGGCCTGTTTATAATGAATATCTAGGTGTTCACATAGCCAAACAAGACCTTACTCAGTTATTATTAAAATATGCTGGATAACATCAGTACCTAGTAGTGCTTAGACCCCCGATAAAGCTGGTGGTAGGAGGGGGGGCTCCTTAGGAAGGTGGGTGTGGAGGGGTTGGTCCGGACCCGGGGGATTTTTTTTCTTTTTATGGGGGGACTGCATTTTTGCCCAACTTCAGAGTTATTTTCGTGGAAAATGGTGGCAAAAATCTTGGCCCACCTTGTAACGAAACTGAGCCCGTGGGGGTGCCCGGGAACAGGGTTATACAATTGATGTGACTGGATTAGAGGTGGATGTATTTAATTTAGGAAAGTCTATCGATATTTAACATGTCTCAATCCCTATCTGAGAGGATAATGTATAAATATTTGGAGTAGTTCATAAAAATAGAAAAAAGACATGACCTTAATAATAAATTCAAAGTGTCTACACGTCCGGCACACCGGACAAATAGGGCGGGAAATATACGTCCGGCGAGCAAAAAACGTGAATCGACAAATTCAAAATGGCCCCCCCGAACCGTTTTGTTACGGGATTATGTTAGGTGGACGGACTCACATTTTTATTGGGAGTAGAGACTTAAAAGTAATTATAACATTGGTGAGTCACAAAATAACTGTTGTCAAATTATTGCAATTATTTTGATAGTTGTGTTTTAAATAATAAAGCCTACTTAATTTAAGATGTACCGGTACTTAAAACAAAATAATTTGTTCTATTTAAAGTATTAAAGACTTAAAGTTTGTATCTATCATATTAATATTGTCAATATTAATATATAAATATTAATATATAAATATTAATATATAAATAAAAGTGAAAGTTTTTGGGTTTGTTCCACAAGGACAACGGCTTTTACATGGATTTCGACCAAACTTGGCACATATATTATAATATTTGATATATCCATCGAAGGGCCGTCATAAGAACATAGGGGGCCTTGGGCACAGAAATGCACTGGGGCCCCCAGCAACACAACACACCAGGGTCGTTAGAAGGCGGTCGAAGTGGGGCACTCGCCCCATGCTCAAACAGTGGGGGAGGGGGCCGCAAACAGTTGTTGCTCCCAACCCAACTCACCAAGAAGAATAACATTGTAAAATAAGAATAAACATTCAAAAATCAATAAAGTTAAAAATAGGTTAATTCAACTTATTTATATAAAAAATATTCATTCCAGTGCAATAATGGCTTTAAAACATTATCAGAAATACATTATAATTCATCCGAGATGATGATAAATTATCAGGTTCTCCATTTTATTACTTAGTCTTTCTGCCTTGCGCCTCGTTTTTTCTTTTCTTGATCAGTGTCAGCTGATACTGAGTCCAGAGCATCTTGTTGGTTTTTTTTTCCGAAACGTTGACAGCATCAAAATGTGCTGACCATCTTATGTCAGACAGATGCTTTACGACAACGAGGGATTTTCCTAAGGAAGATACCAGAACATTCCATCGAGGTGTGGAAGCTGAGAAAAGGGTATATAGGCGCTGAACAAAGTCAAAGAATTTTCCAACTTGTAGACAAAACTCTGCGGCTTTTAAGCCCACTAAGTTCAGACTGTGTCCAGCACAAGGGACATACACGGCAAACTTGTGTTTGCATTTCCAGTTAAGGGTTTAAACACGTAGAAATATATTCTTTGGTTACAAGTATGTCATAGTAATAGCAGCAATCCGTTTAAAAGATACAGGTAATTATTTTTTTAAAGGGATTTGTCTGTCATTTCAGACTGACACGTGCCCCGCTAAAAACGAACATCTGGAAATGATCAATAGAAATGGTGCCATTAATAAAATCAATCTCTGTGTTTGAGCTACTTGGTATGTAAGATGAAAATGACTTTGAGCTGTAAACAGTGAGGACAAATTATGTCTAAATGCCTATATATTTCTGCCTACAGCTCAGAAATACGGTGACTGTTGGGTTCTATTTATCATCTAAATATTTTTTTCAGACAAAGAATACAAAATATTTGTCCTGTTGAAAAAATATAGAGATATTTGTGTTTTGTTTTTTTTAAATAAAAGTTACTTTCAAAAAGAATTATTCATTGACTTACAAATTCCTGATATAATGCTGATGAAATTCAGTAGAACTTTAATTGGTGCTAAGATAGATTTTTCTCCAATAATTTCACTACGGAGAAGAGGCGTATCTAGGGTTATTATCGCCCGGGGCGAACAACTTTGTCTAACATGATTGTAAAGAAATAATCTAACTTTATTATTTTTCGATTCATATCTGGGAGAAGTAAAACTTATTGATGAGAGTTATTCCCTTTCAAAAGTTTAAAAAGTATCCAACTTGTGATTCACATTTATAATATTAATTTTGGAGCGTGCCAATAAAATCGTGGGTTAAAATTGGGAAACGTGCTGTTCACTGATTTTTAAATCAAATTTAATTGCAAAAACTTTTCAATATTCATTAAAAATACTTGCAACATGAAGCCTTTATAAGAGTGAGTCTCCTAGAAGCAAGGTACCCCTTAAAAGCGCGGGGCCCTGGGCAAGTGCCCGCTGTGCCCATGCCTTAAGACGGCACTGCATCACGATCCAGAAGGAATTCTTAAGGGGTTATGACGAACATTCCGTTTGGGTCCGGGGGCTATGAGCTATGTAAATAAAATTACTAAACAATAGGCCTACTCCTACATGAATGGATGGATCTTGACCAAACTTAGAACATATACACTTGAGTATCCATATGCAAATACCGATGAGTACTTAACTCATAATATCCATCCCTCTGGGGCCGAGGGCCCCATTTCCATTTCTCTTTTCGTATATAAGCTATATAAATATCAATAGAAAGTAATTATAACATTGGTGAGTCACAAAATAACTGTTGTCAAATTATTGCAATTATTTTGATAGTTGTGTTTTAAATAATAAAGCCTACTTAATTTAAGATGTACCGGTACTTAAAACAAAATAATTTGTTCTATTTAAAGTATTAAAGACTTAAAGTTTTTATCTATCATATTAATATTGTCAATATTAATATATAAATATTAATATATAAATATTAATATATAAATATTAATATATAAATAAAAGTGAAAGTTTATTATAATATTTGATATATCCATCGAAGGGCCGTCATAAGAACATAGGGGGCGATGGGCACAGAAATGCACTGGGGCCCCCAGCAACACAACACACCAGGGTCGTTAGAAGGCGGTCGAAGTGGGGCACTCGCCCCATGCTCAAACAGTAAGGGAAGGGGGGCGCAAACAGTTGTTGCTCCCAACCCAACTCACCAAGAAGAATAACATTGTAAAATAAGAATAAACATTCAATAATCAATAAAGTTAAAAATAGGTTAATTCAACTTATTTATATAAAAAATATTCATTCCAGTGCAATAATGGCTTTAAAACATTATCAGAAATACATTATAATTCATCCGAGATGATGATAAATTATCAGGTTCTCCATTTTATTACTTAGTCTTTCTGCCTTGCGCCTCGTTTTTTCTTTTCTTGATCAGTGTCAGCTGATACTGAGTCCAGAGCATCTTGTTGGTTTCTTTTTCCGAAACGTTGACAGCATCAAAATGTGCTGACCATCTTATGTCAGACAGATGCTTTACGACAACGAGGGATTTTCCTAAGGAAGATACCAGAACATTCCATCGAGGTGTGGAAGCTGAGAAAAGGGTATATAGGCGCTGAACAAAGTCAAAGAATTTTCCAACTTGTAGACAACACTCTGCGGCTTTTAAGCCCACTAAGTTCAGACTGTGTCCAGCACAAGGGACATACACGGCAAACTTGTGTTTGCATTTCCAGTTAAGGGTTTAAACACGTAGAAATATATTCTTTGGTTACAAGTATGTCATAGTAATAGCAGCAATCCGTTTAAAAGATACAGGTAATTATTTTTTTAAAGGGATTTGTCTGTCCCTTCAGACTGACACGTGCCCCGCTAAAAACGAACATCTGGAAATGATCAATAGAAATGGTGCCATTAATAAAATCAATCTCTGTGTTTGAGCTACTTGGTATGTAAGATGAAAATGACTTTGAGCTGTAAACAGTGAGGACAAATTATGTCTAAATGCCTATATATTTCTGCCTACAGCTCAGAAATACGGTGACTGTTGGGTTCTATTTATCATCTAAATATTTTTTTCAGACAAAGAATACAAAATATTTGTCCTGTTGAAAAAATATAGAGATATTTGTGTTTTGTTTTTTTTAAATAAAAGTTACTTTCAAAAAGAATTATTCATTGACTTACAAATTCCTGATATAATGCTGATGAAATTCAGTAGAACTTTAATTGGTGCTAAGATAGATTTTTCTCCAATAATTTCACTACGGAGAAGAGGCGTATGTAGGGTTATTATCGCCCGGGGCGAACAACTTTGTCTAACATGATTGTAAAGAAATAATCTAACTTTATTATTTTTCGATTCATATCTGGGAGAAGTAAAACTTATTGATGAGAGTTATTCCCTTTCAAAAGTTTAAAAAGTATCCAACTTGTGATTCACATTTATAATATTAATTTTGGAGCGTGCCAATAAAATCGTGGGTTAAAATTGGGAAACGTGCTGTTCACTGATTTTTAAATCAAATTTAATTGCAAAAACTTTTCAATATTCATTAAAAATACTTGCAACATGAAGCCTTTATAAGAGTGAGTCTCCTAGAAGCAAGGTACCCCTTAAAAGCGCGGGGCCCTGGGCAAGTGCCCGCTGTGCCCATGCCTTAAGACGGCACTGCATCACGATCCAGAAGGAATTCTTAAGGGGTTATGACGAACATTCCGTTTGGGTCCGGGGGCTATGAGCTATGTAAATAAAATTACTAAACAATAGGCCTACTCCTACATGAATGGATGGATCTTGACCAAACTTAGAACATATACACTTGAGTATCCATATGCAAATACCGATGAGTACTTAACTCATAATATCCATCCCTCTGGGGCCGAGGGCCCCATTTCCATTTCTCTTTTCGTATATAAGCTATATAAATATCAATAGGCTTAATACTCCTACATGAATGCATGGATCTTGATCAAACTTAGTACACAGTCACTGTACACATACATCTATATTTAAATACCGAAGGGTACTGAACTCATAATATATATTTTATAATAATAATAATTTATTTTCCCTTATGTACGTTATATAAATATCACTAGGCTTAGACTACACTATAGGTACTATGTGAGTTGGGGGATCTAGGCCTAGCTTTGTAGCAATACCCTTCTTTGTCCCTTTTATAAGGCCCCTTATCTTATGCACAACACAATTGATACAGTTTTGAAATGGGCCCCCCCAGGGGGGCCCCTTGAGTAACTTAAAATAATAAGGAATATAATTATGACATTTTTGAAGATTTTTAGCGTAATTTAACAATAATTAGATAGCAGTTTTTACACATGTTTCAAGCTGGTTATTAAATTTAATCTAGAATATTCCAAAAAGTTCTAATTTTGTTTCAAGGGGATATATAGTGGGATCTAAGGGATTAATGAAATCTTAGTTAGTTCTATTCATATCTATACTGTCCCGGAGTTTACTATTCTCTCAGTAACACTGGGTAGGTTTTTTTTCTATTACGGGATCCCAAAGGGGTCGGGATCCCATCATAATCAGGATCCCACCAGAAAATGGGATCCCACCGGGATCATGATCCCAACCTTGAGTGGATCCACCAGGATCGGGATAAGAATAGGAAGCGGGACTGCGCCGGGAATTGGTGTCAGAATTGGATGAGGGTTCCAATGGGATTGGGGTCACACCAGGTTCGGTCCCAATACTATCCAGAGCAAATGTCGGGTATATCCGCTAGTTTTAAATAATTTTATTATAGTTTTCTGCACTGTGCATATTATATTACCGGCTGAATACTATGACATAGACTCGCCCAATCCACTCATTCTTGAGATTAAAACCTATGATTCTCAAATTAACTTAAGTTTAAGTTATTTGAATAAATAAATGACACAAAGGCCTATTTTAAAATATTTATAATTACAGTATTAGTAGTAGTAGTGACAACAATTTCAACTTAATTTCTCTACTTCTAATTTTATATTTTTATTATAGTAACAACAATGGATAACAGCACATAAAGTGGTGACTTTCCTGCTGGTACCCACAGTACAGTACCCACAGGGAATTGTCCATGGAGTACAATTAGGAATGTATTATGTAAGTATGATTTCAATTAATTTTGAACAATTTTGGCTAAAATGTTTTCTACCATTAGATGTGACCTGTGATGCACCCTCTCTGCCCTGCCTCATTTTCTGACTCGGGTTGATCCTGTAGTATAGGCCAAAACGTGCCAAGTGTACTCGTTTTTATAGCCATTTTAATGTTTAAGCTACTGTTTCTATGGTCATTTTTAACATAGTTGTTACTGTTCTAGTGTCTCTGGTTTTTCATTATTATTTTACTTTAGCAGTTAAAATAGGTTACATGTTTTTAATAATTGTAAAGCGCTTAGAGCTGTAAGGTAAGCGCTTTATAAAAATGCCTAAATAAATAAATAGAGAATTATATAATTCTTGTCCACATAGTAATACTTTTAATAAAATGTGTTCTTACTTAATAATTAGTTCAAATTTCATTGCTTATTCAACAGCTGAGGAAATTATGGATGGTCTATGTGCTTCATTTTTTATTGAAGGAAAAGGGAGAGGACCAACGCCCCTGCCGTCCCAAGAACTTACAGCTTACTGTTAATGCTGCACTCGATCAAACTACAGCGAAACAAGACCAATAAGGATGTTATCAAATGGTTCCAGAAGCAGTTTCCTGACAGTCACTACCAACCAGATAGATTTGTTAGAAAAATGCAACGTGTGGCCTCTACTGTAATAATTGTAAAACGCTTAGAGCTTTATGATAAGCGCTATATAAAAATGCCTAAATAAATAAATAAATAAATACTGCTGTTAAGCTTATTGGTACTGATTCTTTTATGGACCATGTGTCAACTCCACTGAATTTGGATTCTTTGTCTCCTGCTTTGGATGATTGTGGTATTAATTTAAAAAAATATTTTTACACCTTTACATTTTAATTTTAATAACACTGACAATAGTGTTATTGTTACAAATCAAATTGTTGTTGATTTTGAACTGTTCAGGTCTAAGGAAAGACTTTTCCTCTCATTTACTGTTAAATGGTTGCTAAAATTATTAAGTTATAATTATGATGAAAATCACATAGAATATAAGAAGGTGGGCTTGCGATGCAAAAAAAAAGTTGAAAACATCATGAAACACTATAAAGCATATAAGAAAAGGGGGAAAACTAGTGATGAGTTAAGACAGTTTCTTTGTACAAAATTTGTTTTAAATCTAGGTGATGAAGAAGTGTTACTTAGTGTCAGGGAAGGAGATTAGGGGGTTTGAAGATATAGCTGCAGTAAATGTTGTGTCAGTTCCTAAACTTAAATGTAATGAATGTAATAATTTAAAGGAGGAGATAGCTTCATTGACGCACTTATCACCACTATATAAAAGGAAAAGTTAGAGTTAGAAAATAGATTAAGCGTATTTGAATCAGACAAGTTAAAATTAATTGATGAAAAATTAGATTTAGAAAAAAGGTTAAAAGCAAATGGCATGCTTAATTTTGGCTCATTGACATTTATGACAAACTCGTTAAAAGAAATTACTTATGACGGCGATGATAATACTTCTTCTGAAGTATCAGTACCAGCACAGACTTCCAGTTCCACTAATTTCAAAAAGAAAAGAATGTTCTCAAATGAATCTAAGTCATCCAAGTCACACACAAATTAAAGACTTGATTAATTTCTCTTTTTTACTTTGTCATTATATTATAACATTGCATGTGAATGTTCCTTGTGAAGCTATTGAGTCAGTTTATATTATGGTGCTTCAAATTATCTTTCATATGATGTATGTTCTGTTCATTTTTGTCAATGATTTGCCATATTTTTTCTATGAATAATAATTGCTAATATTTTGTATTTATTGTGTGGTGGGTAACTTTTTTTTACTCATTCTGGTGCCTGTGTTTTTTTTATGACAATAAGTTTTGAATCACATTGCATGTTATGCTGCTTAAAATAACCTTTCATTTGTTCATTGTTGTGCTGGCAATGTGTTCATATTTTTTCCAATGATTTTACATATTTTGACTTTTACCGTTAATATTTTGCATAAAATGGTGTGGTGGGTTCCTTTTTTACTCATTTTGGTGCCAATAAATGTCTTTTTATGCCATTAAGAAGGGCTGGATTAACCATTAGGCAAACAAGGCACGTGCCTAGGGCACCAAGCATTTTGGGGCACCACAGGTCCTCAAGAAAAATGTGTATATTGTACCGGTAGCATAATTGCATGGCATAAGCAAATCGCAAATGTAATATTAATATTGAATCGCACGTTATTTAACCTTAGTCCCACAACCAAAAGATGGAAGATTCTGAAAGGATGCCTTGTGAATGAAAAGCTGGTAAAGTCCTTTTCCGATACCAGATGGGAAGCACAGGCTGTTGCAACTGAAGCCATTCCAAAGTCTCATCTTCAGATGAGAATGTTTACAAGAAGACCAGTCACAGAAGGGGGACACCAGAAGATAAGCAGAAAACATTGCAAAGAAGATGCAAGAATTAGAATTTGCTTTCATGCTTGTCTTTTGGGAAGAAGTGTTGCAACATTTTCACAGGATCAGTCAAGCTCTACAAAATGAGCTCGTGAACTTGAAAACGTGTGCTGATTTGTATTCTTCACTAGCAGATCACTTGCATGAATCTAGGAATGAATTTGAAAGATTTAAAGCAGCTGAAAAAGAAATAACACCAGGTGTTGATTATAAGTCAACTTTGACCAGTAATCGTAAATGAAAGACAGTGGTCTTTGATGGTGATTCTCCTGATGTATCTCAGAATGCCAGAGACAAATTTCGTATATCTGATTTCTACACTATTGTTGACAAACTTGAAACAGAGATGAGTAGACGAGGACAGGTATATAATGATCTAGCAGTTCGATTTTTTTGTTTGGTCGATGTACCACAAACATCTCAGTGTTGTGAAGGACTAATAAATGCTTATCCTGAAGATCTGAACAATAATTTATATACTGAACTACAACAGTTCCACCCATATATTCGCCACAAGTTTCGTGCATCAAAATCTGAGAACAACACGTTCAGTCAGGCAGAACTCTACAAAGTAATAGTGACAACATCGAGTGTTCTTTTCCAAATGTAGAAATCGCCTTGCGCATATTTTTTAGCATTAATGGTTACGAACTGTTCAACTGAGCGCTCTTTTTCTCAGTTGAAACGTACAAAAAAATCTAAGTAGATCAACAATGAAACAAGAAAGGCTTGATTCCTTTTCTTTGCTGATGATTTAGGAAGACTTGTTGCGCAAAATTAACTTTGACGATGTACTCAAAAACTTTGCCAGATGTAAATCTAGAAAGAAGAACTTTAAAATGTAAATGTGTGCTCTCTCTAACTTTCTTATCTATCAAAAAAATTACAGTATTTTCGTCTACTATTATTACAAAATTAATTAACTATTAATTTTATTACAGAAATACCTTATTGTAGGTTTGATATGAGTGATAGTAATACAAACATATGTGGTTACATTTCACAACTGTTTTTCTTTGTTATTTTTTTGTGTGCATAACATTGAACATACCAGCAGTCAGTGGAGGATCGGGGGCCCGGGGCAGTAGGGGGCACCCATGTGGGTTTGTGCCTAGGGCACCAAGATGGCTTAATCCGGCCCTGCCATTAACTTTTGAAGCACAGGGCATGTTATGCTGCTTAAAATTATCTTTCATTTGATGTTTTATTTATGATATGTTCATTTTTTAAATGATTTTAGGTACATATTTTTACCATTAATATTTTGTACTCCATTAATGCTACGTTGCTATCTTCTTTCATTGTGTATGATGTTATAGAGAGCTTGTTTACATAATATTTCTCGTGCGTGCCCTCTGATTGACCCCGCATGAGACGCTGTGTTCACAAAGGGGTGTGGCTTAGGCTTTTGATGTATTCTTGTTTACACCGCCAGCCACTAAGAATAATTAATCTGTTCCAAATAGTATTTTGTAGAATAGATGGGATTTTTCTAGAAATGTCATGTAGCTTGTAGAAGGCAGGGCTTAGGCGTCGGTAGACCCACCTATATAAGGGATTGACAGGCACGCACAAGAGGACGGAGATTTCAGATAGATTTTCTTAACATTACGAGGCGTGTTTAATTCTTTGTGTATTTGTGTGCTCATATGTGTTTATTTCGCATTATTTATTGGCACATTATTCTAACTGTGTTAACTGTGTACCGGTACAAGATCTACCATACTGTAAGTTGAAGATTGTAATTATATTTTAATTAATTGTAACTAGAAACTGTTTTGGGTCGTATCTTTAATATTGTTGATTCTATGGTATCGTCCTTTGTTAGGCACTGCTTACAACGAGCCAATTAAAATTAAAATAGGAGATTAATTTCTCCCAATACAAGTCAGTGCGTAACAATGACATTGTCTTTGCTTCTTGTTATTCTGTTGGTTATGATTAGACATATCTGACCTAATTTTATTTTGATTCAATTATGTGTTAAAATACATTTTTAAATCACATTTTTATAACCTTGAATTTCTATAAAATTGTGTAGTGGGTAAATTTTGTCTTCATTTTAGTGCCCTAAAATGTTTCTTGTTGCCATTAAGGCACAGTGCGTGTTGTGCTGCTATAAATTATCTTTCGTTTGATGTATGATATGTAAGTCTGTTAAATTTTTTTTAAACGAATTTTTTTGAAATTGTGTATTTTTACGCTTTTTTAGTCAGAAAATAAAAAAAAACTAAATCTCCATCTTGTTATTTTTTTTAAATAACTTTTTAAATAGATCTGGCCACTTGAAAAAAATTGGAATTAAATATTAGTGTCTGACAATGGCCCAGGCACTTATGGCATTGGCCCATTCATTTGTTGCTTTGGCCCAGGCACTAATAACATTGGCCCAGACACTTATGGCATTGGCCCAGACACTTATATTATTGGCCCAAAGACTAAAGTCATTGACCAAGAATTAATGACATTGGCCCAAACACTAATGGCATTGGTCCAGACATTATTGTCATTGGCCCAGATGCTTATGGGATCGGCCCAGGTACTTATGTCATTTTTCCAGACACTAATAGAATTGACCAAGACACTTATGCAACTATTGTTATTAGCCCTGACACTTATGGTATTGGGGTAGGCACTTATGGTATTTTACCAAATACTATTCACATTTTCTAAGACACTTTTGGGCTTTGCCCAGACACCTTTGGCATTGGCCAAGGCATTTAAGTCATTTTCCCAGACACTAATAGAATTGACCCACACACTTATGCCATTGGCCCAGAGACTATTGTTATTGGCCCTGACACTTATGGTATTGGGGTAGGCACTTATGGCATTTGACCAAATACTATTCACATTTTCTAAGACACTTTTGGACTTTGCCCAGACACCTTTGGCATTGGTCCAGACACTTATGTCATTCCCCCAGGCACTTATGGCATTGGCCTAGGCACTTAGAGCATTGGATCAGACACTAATGGTATTTGCCCAGCCACTAATAGCAGGGGTACAGAAAGTAATGACAATGGCCCAGACACTTATGGGATTGGCCCAGACATTTGTTGCTTTTGCCGAGACACTTATAGCAAGGATCCAGACACTAATGGTATTGGCCCAGACACTTATGGCATTGGCCCAGCCACTTATAGCTAGGGTCTAGAAACTAATGACAATTGCCCAGACACTTATGGGATTTGCCCAGACATTTGTAGCTTTCGCCTACACACTTATAACATTGGCCAAAAGACTTATGGCTTTGGCACAGACACTCATAGGATTGGCCCAGACAATTGTTGCATTGGACCAAGCACTTATGGCATTGGCACAAACACCAATGGCATGGGTCCAGACTGTAATGACATTGGCCCAATGACTTATGACAATGGCCTAGACACTTATGGGATTGGCCCAGACATTTGTTGCTTTTGCCCAGGCACTTATAGCATTGACCCAGACACTTCTAGCAAGGGTCCAGATACTAATGACAATGGCCCAGACACTTATGGCATTGGCCCATTCATTTGTTGCTTTGGCCCAAGCACTTATGGCATTGGCCCGAATACTAATGGCATGGGCCCAGACTGTAATGAAATTTGCCCAACACATACAGCTTTGGCCCAGACACATAGAGCAGACACTAATGACATTAGCCAAGAATTTATGGGTTGGCCCAGACAATTGTTGCTTTGGCCCAGGCACTTAGAGCATTTGCCCAGACACTAATGGTATTGGCCCAGACACTTATGGCATTGGCCCAGCCACTTATAGCAAGGGTCTAGAAACTAATGACAATGGCCCAGACACTTATGGGATTGGCCCAGACATTTGTTGCTTTTGCCCAGGCATTTATAGCATTGGCCCAGACACTTATAGAAAGGGTCCAGACACTTATGACAATTGCCCAGACACTTATAGCATTGGCCCAGCCACTTATAGCAAGGTTCTAGAAACTAATGACAATGGCCCAGACACTTATGGGATTGGCCCAGACATTTGTCGCTTTTGCCCAGGCACTTATAGCATTGGCCCAGACACTTCTAGCTTTGGCCCAGACACTTATGACATTGGCCCAATGACTTATGGCTTTGGCACAGACACTCATAGGATTGGCTCACACAATTGTTGCATTGGCCCAAGCACTTATGGCATTGGCACGAACACTAATGGCATGGGCCCAGACTGTAATGAAATTTGCCAAACACTTACTGCTTTTGCCCAGACACATGGAGCAGACACTAATGAGATTAGCCAAGATTTTATGGGTTGGCCCAGACAATTGTTGTTTTTGCCCAGGCACTTAGAGCATTTGCCCTGACACTTATGTTATTGGCCCAGACTCTTATGGCATTGGCCCAGACACTTATGGCATTGGCCCAGCCACTTATTACAAGGGTCCAGAAACTAATGACAATGGCCCAGACACGTATGGGATTTGCCCAGACATTCGTTGCTTTTGCCCAGGCACTTATAGCATTTGCCCAGAAACTTATAGCAAGCGTCCAGACACTTATGACATTGGCCCAATGACTTATGGCTACGGCACAGACACTCATGGGATTGACCCAGACAATTGTTGCATTGGCCCAAGCACTTATGAAATTTGCCCGAACACTAATGGCATGAGCCTAGACTTTAATGAAATTTGCCCAACACTTACAGCTTTGACACAGACAAATAGAGCAGACACTAATGACATTAGCCAAGAATTTATGGGTTGGCCCAGACAATTGTTGCTTTGGCCCAGGCACTTAGAGCATTTGCCCAGACACTAATGGTATTGGCCCAGACACTTATGGCATTGGCCCAGCCACTTATAGCGTTTGCCCATACACTAATTGTATTGGCCCAGACACTTATGGCATTGGCCCAGACATTTGTTGCTTTTGCCCAGACATTTATAGCATTGGCCCAGAAACTTATAGAAAGGGTCCAGACACTTATGACAATGGCCCAGACTCTTATGGCATTGGCCCAGTCACTTATAGCAAGGTTCTAGAAACTAATGACAATGGCCCAGACACTTATGGGATTTGCCCAGACATTTGTCGCTTTCGCCCAGGCACTTATAGCATTGGCCCACACACTTCTAGCTTTGGCCCAGAAACTTATGACATTGGCCCAATGACTTATGGCTTTGGCACAGACACTCATAGGATTGGCCCAGACAATTGTTGCTTTGGCCCAAGCACTTATGGCATTGGCACGAACACTAATGGCATTACCCAGACTGTAATGAAATTTGCCCAACACTTACAGCTTTGGCCCAGACACATAGAGCAGACACTAATGACATTAGCCAAGAATTTATGGGTTGGCCCAGACAATTGTTGCTTTGGCCCAGGCACTTAGAGCATTTGCCCAGACACTAATGGTATTGGCCCAGACACTTATGGCATTGGCCCAGCCTCTTATAGCAAGGGTCTGGAAACCAATGACAATGGCCCAGACACTTATGGGATTGGCCCAGACATTTGTTGATTTTGCCCATGCATTTATAGCATTGGCCCAGACACTGATAGAAAGGGTCCAGACACTTATGAAAAAGGCCCAGACACTTATGGCATTGGCCCAGCCACTTATAGCAAGGTTCTAGAAAGTAATGACAATGGCCCAGACACGTATGGGATTTGCCCAGACATTTGTCGCTTTCGTCCAGGCACTTATAGCATTGGCCCAGACACTTCTAGCTTTGGCCCAGACACTTATAACATTGGCCCAATGACTTATGGCTTTGGCACAGACACTCATAGGATTGGCCCAGACAATTGTTGTATTGGCCCAAGCACTTATGGCATGGGCCCGAATACTAATGGCATGGGCCCAGACTGTAATGAAATTTGCACAACACATACAACTTTGGCCCAGACACATAGAGCAGACACTAATGACATTAGCCAATAATTTATGGGTTGACCCAGACAATTATTACTTTGGCCCAGGCACTTAGAGCATTTGCCCAGACAATAATGATATTGGTCCAGACACTTGTGGCATTGGCCCAGCCACTTATAGCAAGGGTCTAGAAACTAATTACAATAGCCCAGACACTTATGGGATTGGCCCAGACATTTGTTGCTTTTGCCCAGGCATTTATAGCATTAGCCCAGACACTTATAGAAAGGGTCCAGACACTTATGACAATTGCCCAGACACTTATATCATTGGCTCAGCCACTTATAGCATTGGCCCAGCCACTTATAGAAAGGTTCTAGATACTAATGACAATGGCCCAGACACTTATGGGATTTGGCCCAGACAATTTTTCGCTTTCACCCAGGCACTTATAGCATTGGCCCAGACACTTCTAGCTTTGGCCATGACACTTATGACATTGGCTAAATGACTTATGGCTTTGGCACAGACACTCATAGGATTGGCCCAGACAATTGTTGCATTGGCCCAAGCACTTATGGCATTGGCACGAACACTAATGGCATGGGCCCAGACTGTAATGAAATTTGCCCAACACTTACAGCTTTTGCCAAGACACATAGAGCAGACACTAATGACATTAGCCAAGAATTTATGGGTTGGCCCAGACAATTGTTGCTTTTGCCCAGGCACTTAGAGCATTTGCCCATACACTAATGGTATTGGGCCAGACACTTATGGCATTGGCCCAGCCACTTATAGCAAGGGTCTAGAAACATATGACAAAGGCCCAGACACTTATGGGATTGGCCCAGCCACTTATAGCAAGGTTCTAGAAACTAATGACAATGGCCCAGACACTTATGACATTGGCCCAATTACTTATGTCTTTGGCACAGACACTCATAGGATTGGCCAAGACAATTGTTGTATTGGCCCAAGCACTTATGGCATTGGCACGAACACTAATGGCATGGGCCCAGACTGTAATTAAATTTGCCCAACACTTACAGCTTTGGCCCAGACACATAGAGCAGACACTAATGACATTAGCGAAGAATTTATGGGTTGGCCCAGTCAATTGTTGCTTTGGCCCAGGCACTTAGAGCATTTACCCATACACTTATGGTATTGGACCAGACACTTATGGCATTGGCCCAGCCACTTATAGCAAGGGTCTAGAAACCTATGGCAATGGCCCAGACACTTATGGGATTGGCCCAGACATTTGTTGCTTTTGCCCAGGCATTTATAGCTTTAGCCCAGAAACTTATAGAAAGGGTCCAGACACTTATGACAATTGCCCAGACACTTATGGCATTGGCCCAGCCACTTATAGCAAGGTTCTAGAAACTAATGACAATAGCCCAAACACTTATTGGATTGGCCCAGACATTTGTCGCTTTCGCCCAGGCACTTATTGCATTGGCCAACACAATTCTAGCTTTGGCCCAGACACTTATGACATTGGCCCAATGACTTATGGCTTTGGCACAGACACTCATAGGATTGGCCCAGACAATTGTTGCATTGGCCCAAGCACTTATGGCATTGGCACGAACACTAATGGCATGGGCCCAGACTGTAATGAAATTTGCCCAACACTTACAGCTTTGGACCAGACAAATAGAGCAGACACTAATGACATTAGCCAAGAATATATGGGTTGGCCCAGATAATTGTTGCTTTGGCCCAAGCACTTAGAGAATTTGCCCAGCCACTTATGGACCCTTGCTATAATGGGCTGGGCCAAAGCCATAAGTCATTGGGCCAATGTCATAAGTGTCTTGGCCAAAGCTAGAAGTGTCTGGGCCAATGCTATAAGTGCCTGGGCGAAAGCGACAAATGTCTGGGCCAATCCCATATTTGTCTGGGCAATTGCCGTTTGTTTCTAGAACCTTGCTATAAGTGGCTGGGCCATTGTCATAAGATTCTGGATCCTTTCTATAAGTTTCTGGGCCAATGCTATAAATGCCGGGCAAAAGCAACAAATGTCTGGGCCAATCCCATAAGTGTCTGGGCCATTGTCATAGGTTTCTAGACCCTTGCTATAAGTCGCTGGGCCAATGCCATAAGTATTGGGCCAGTGTCATTAGTATCTGGACCCTAGCTATAAGTGTCTGGGTCAATGCTATAAGTGCCTGGGCAAGAGCAACAAATGTCTTGGCCAATCCCATATGTGTCTGGGCCTTTGTCATTAGTTTCTGGACCTTGCTATAAGTGGCTGGACAAATGCCATAAATATCTGGGCCAATACCATTAGTGTCTGGGCAAACGCTCTAAGTGCCTGGGCCAAAGCAACAATTGTCTGGGCCAAAGCCATAAATTCTTTGCTAATGTCATTAGTGTCTGCTCTATTTGTCTGTGCCAAAGTTGTAATTATTGGGCAAATTTCATTAAAGTCTGGGCCCATGCCATTTGTGTTCGGGCCAATGCCATAAGTGCTTGGGCCAATACAACAATTGTCTGGGCAAATCCTATGAGTGTCTGTGCCAAAGCCATAAGTCATTGGGCAAATGTTATACGTGTCTGGGCCAAAGCTAGAAGTGTCTGGGCCAATGCTATAAGTGCCTGGGCGAAAGCGACAAATGTCTGGGCCAATCCCAACAGTGTTTGGGCAATTGTCATTAGTTTCTAGAACCTTGCTATAAGTGGCTGGGCCAATGCCATAAGTGTCTTGGCATATACCATTAGTGTCTGGGCAAATGCTCTAAGTGCCTGGGCCAAAGCAACAAATGTCTGGGCCAATCCCATAAGTGTCTGGGCCATTGTCATTACTTTCTGTACCCCTGCTATTAGTGGCTGGACAAATACCATTAGTGTCTGATCCAATGCTCTAAGTGCCTAGGCCAATGCCATAAGTTCCTGGGGGAATGACATAAGTGTCTGGACCAATGCCAAAGGTGTCTGGGCAAAGTCCAAAAGTGTCTTAGAAAATGTGAATAGTATTTGGTCAAATGCCATAAGTGCCTACCCCAATACCATAAGTGTCAGGGCCAATAACAATAGTCTCTGGGCCAATGGCATAAGTGTCTGGGTCAAATCTATTAGTGTCTGGGAAAATGACTTAAATGCCTTGGCCAATGCCAAAGGTGTCTGGGCAAAGCCCAAAAGTGTCTTAGAAAATGTGAATAGTATTTGGTTAAATACCATAAGTGCCTACCCCAATACCATAAGTGTCAGGGCTAATAACAATAGTTGCATAAGTGTCTTGGTCAATTTTATTAGTGTCTGGAAAAATGACATAAGTACCTGGGCCGATCCCATAAGCATCTGGGCCAATGACAATAATGTCTGGACCAATGCCATTAGTGTTTGGGCCAATGTCATTAATTCTTGGTCAATGACTTTAGTCTTTGGGCCAATAATATAAGTGTCTGGGCCAATGCCATAAGTGTCTGGGCCAATGTTATTAGTGCCTGGGCCAAAGCAACAAATGAATGGGCCTATGCCATAAGTGCCTTGGCCATTGTCAGACACTAATATTTAATTCCAATTTTTTTCAAGTGGCCAGATCTATTTAAAAAGGTATTTAAAAAAAATAACAAGATATAGATTTAGTTTTTTTTTATTTTCTGACTAAAAAAGCGTAAAAATACACAATTTCAAAAAATTCGTTTAAAAAAAATTTAACAGACTTACATATCATACATCAAACGAAAGATAATTTATAGCAGCACAACACGCACTGTGCCTTAATGGCAACAAGAAACATTTTAGGGCACTAAAATGAAGACAAAATTTACCCACTACACAATTTTATAGAAATTCAAGGTTATAAAAATGTGATTTAAAAATGTATTTTAACACATAATTGAATCAAAATAAAATTAGGTCAGATATGTCTAATCATAACCAACAGAATAACAAGAAGCAAAGACAATGTCATTGTTACGCACTGACTTGTATTGGGAGAAATTAATCTCCTATTTTAATTTTAATTGGCTCGTTGTAAGCAGTGCCTAACAAAGGACGATACCATAGAATCAACAATATTAAAGATACGACCCAAAACAGTTTCTAGTTACAATTAATAAGATTTATTATGTCTTAAGATAATTACAAAAAAAAAAAAAAATATAATTACAATCTTCAACTTACAGTATGGTAGATCTTGTACCGGTACACAGTTAACACAGTTAGAATAATGTGCCAATAAATAATGCGAAATAAACACATATGAGCACACAAATACACAAAGAATAAAACACGCCTCGTAATGTTAAGAAAATCTATCTGAAATCTCCGTCCTCTTGTCCGTGCCTGTCAATCCCTTATATAGGTGGGTCTACCGACGCCTAAGCCCTGCCTTCTACAAGCTACATGACATTTCTAGAAAAATCCCATCTATTCTACAAAATACTATTTGGAACAGATTAATTATTCTTAGTGGCTGGCGGTGTAAACAAGAATACATCAAAAGCCTAAGCCACACCCCTTTGTGAACACAGCGTCTCATGCGGGGTCAATCAGAGGGCACGCACGAGAAATATTATGTAAACAAGCTCTCTATAACATCATACACAATGAAAGAAGATAGCAACGTAGCATTAATGGAGTACAAAATATTAATGCTAAAAATATGTACCTAAAATCATTTTAAAAAATGAACATATCATAAATAAAACATCAAATGAAAGATAATTTTAAGCAGCATAACATGCCCTGTGCTTCAAAAGTTAAATTAAGCCATCTTTGTGCCCTAGGCACAAACCCACATGGGTGCCCCCTACTGCCCCGGGCCCCCGATCCTCCACTGACTGCTGGTATGTTCAATGTTATGCACACAAAAAAATAACAAAGAAAAACATTTGTGAAATGTAAGGGCACGCACGAGAAATATTATGTAAACAAGCTCTCTATAACATCATACACAATGAAAGAAGATAGCAACGTAGCATTAATGGAGTACAAAATATTAATGGTAAAAATATGTACCTAAAATCATTTAAAAAAATGAACATATCATAAATAAAACATCAAATGAAAGATAATTTTAAGCAGCATAACATGCCCTGTGCTTCAAAAGTTAATGGCAGGGCCGGATTAAGCCATCTTGGTGCCCTAGGCACAAACCCACATGGGTGCCCCCTACTGCCCCGGGCCCCCGATCCTCCACTGACTGCTGGTATGTTCAATGTTATGCACACAAAAAAATAACAAAGAAAAACAGTTGTGAAATGTAACCACATATGTTTGTATTACTATCACTCATATCAAACCTACAATAAGGTATTTCTGTAATAAAATTAATAGTTAATTAATTTTGTAATAATAGTAGACGAAAATACTGTAATTTTTTTGATAGATAAGAAAGTTAGAGAGAGCACACATTTACATTTTAAAGTTCTTCTTTCTAGATTTACATCTGGCAAAGTTTTTGAGTACATCGTCAAAGTTAATTTTGCGCAACAAGTCTTCCTAAATCATCAGCAAAGAAAAGGAATCAAGCCTTTCTTGTTTCATTGTTGATCTACTTAGATTTTTTTGTACGTTTCAACTGAGAAAAAGAGCGCTCAGTTGAACAGTTCGTAACCATTAATGCTAAAAAA
>CAXITT010001785.1:0-19094 GCA_964033795.1 Lymnaea stagnalis
TTCTTATTTTTATAACGTTTTTTCTGTTGTTTTGTTCGCTGACGAAGGCTTTCTGCCGACACGTTCGCTGTTTTGTTACGTTTAATTTTTCAGGTTTAACCATACTCTGTTTTACTCATTTTATTTTGTACTAACCTGATTGCAGTCTCTCCCCTTATTACCCCATATACCATTAGGACAATGCCTTCATGTCAAATCAAAATAATCAATTCATATCTTAAGAAGACAATCATATATGGCATCAGGGCAATCATTAAATCCCACTGGATCAGTGGAACTGAATACTTGCAATACAGAAATCATTTTTATTTATCGTTATTGTGTCTCCGCCTTTGGTTAAAATTCACTGTATGCGCACCATGGAGCACCAAAACTTGCATTGTGTTGTGATCGTGTCCGCTCCAGCGCCGCGGTCAGCATTAAATAAATATTACTTCGAAATACACACGATTAAATTGTGCCGTCTCATGCATTCCCCGATTTTCAAGTCAAATAAGAAACCAGACATTTGGCTTAAAGGCATAATTTACACCAAGAAACTAACATTTAATGAAGGATTATTTACTGGATTTTGTTAATGGCTTTTTGTTGTTTGAACTATTTAAGAGCTTCAAAACTTCTCTGGTCTCACCAAAAGGTTATGTGTTATCAGATAGGTTTGATGGGTTATGTGTAATAAGATGGGTTGTGTGTAATTAGATGGGTTGTGTGTAATCAAATGGGTTGTGTGTAGTTAGATGGGTTGTGTGTAATCAAATGGGTTGTGTGTAGTTAGATGGGTTGTGTGTAATTAGATGGGTTGTGTGTATTTATTTAAATGGGTTGTGTGTAATCCAATAGGTTGTGTAATCAGATAGGTGTGGGTTGTGTGAACAGATGGGTTTTGTGTAATCAGATAGTTGTCTGTAATCAGATAGATTACGTGGGTTGTGTGTAATCAGATGGGTTGTGGGTAATCATATAGGTTTGGTGGGTTTTGTGTAATTAGATTGGTTATGTGTAATTAGATGGGTTGTGTGTAATCAGATAGGTTGTGTGGGTTGTCTGTAATCAGATGGGTTGTGTGGGTTGTGTGTAATCAGATGGGTTGTGTGTAATCAGATAGGTTTGGTGGGTTGTGTGTATTAGATGGGTTCTGTGTAATTAGATGGGTTGTGTGCAATCAGATAGGTTGTGTGGGTTGTGTGTACTCAGATAGGTTGTGTGTGTTGTATGTAATCAGATGGGTTGTGTGTAATCAGTTGTAATCTGATGGGTTGTGTGTAATCAGATAGATTTGGTGTAATCAGATGAGTTGTGTGTAATCAGATGGGTTTTGTGGGTTGTGTGTAATTAGATGGGTTATGTGTAATTAGATGAGTTGTGTTTAATCAGATAGGTAGTGTGGGTTGTGTGTAATCATATGGGTTGTGTGTAATCAGATGGGTTGTGTGTAATCAGATGGGTTGTGTGTAATCAGATGGGTTGTGTGTAATCAGATGGGTTGTGTGTAATCAGAAGGGCTTTGTGGGTTAAACACGGGTAAGAAACTGGCAGGGCCCATCTTATGAGTTCGATTTAAATGTGCTAAGAATGAATACGTGACATCTTCTATAGCTTATATAGTACACGGAGATTCATATCACTCTAAAGACGCGTGATTGGCTCAGATGTATGAAAAGAGAGTCGGCTACTATGTGTTGCGTTATTTGTCAAGCATTAATAAATATCAGGCCTACGAGCGAAAGAGTGTTAGTGGTGGCAAGAGGGGGGGGGGGGCAGGGGGGCATGGGGGGGTTTTGGTTTGATTTTTTCAAAAGTTCATTTTGGCTTACAAAATAATAAATCATTTTGCAATTGAGTTTCCTTGTTCTAATAATTTAAAAGTGTTAGTGGTGGCAAGAGGGGGGGGGGGCAGGGGGGCATGGGGGGTTTTTGGTTTGATTTTTTCAAAAGTTCATTTTGGCTTACAAAATAATAAATCATTTTGCAATTGAGTTTCCTTGTTCTAATAATTTAAATAAAAGCAGTTCTGCCGTAATCAGGGCTGTGCCACATTTCCCAAACATGTTCGGTTGTAATAAAATAGCGATTGGTTCGTTCGGTTCGTTTCGGTTCGTTCTCAGTGACGTTGATGTTCGGGGGTCGGTGTTTGGGTTCGGGTTCGGTTTGATTTGTTAGCCAGCAGGGTTCGGTTTGATTTGTTAGCCAGCAGGGTTCGGTTTGATTTGTTAGCCAGCAGGGTTCGGTTTAGGTTCCCATCTCTAATTTATTATGTGAGCTTGACAACCGTGCTCTTAACACCAACATTGTAAATGTCAGGTACCGACAGATAGTGCGTCTTCATTATTGATTTTAACTTTGTACTTAAAGACCCGTCAACAGATTGAACACATTCCAGGCAACGCTTTGTCCGCTAGTTTCTGGACTCTAGATCGGTTTATATTTAAAAGGCAACAAAAAAGAAACTGGTTTATGTTATCGATTTGTTTACAAAAAAGAAACTGGTTTATGTTATCGATTTGTTTACAAAAAAGAAACTGGTTTATGTTATCGATTTGTTTACAAAACAAATCGATAACATAAACCAATTTCTTTTTTGTTGCCTTTTAAATATAAACCGATCTAGAGTCCAGAAACTAGCGGACAATTGAACAAAGCAACGCTATCAAAACAAGCACATTTTATTGAACAGAAAAACAGGGTATTGCACAATATTTGCATTGGATTTGTGTCGAATAAATTCATACTCATCGTTGACCTCTCAATGCTCTATTTTTTTTTTAAAATGGGGTTAAGATAAACCACTGCAAAGCTACTGAATTATGCGTGGGGGAAACTGAAGGCGTGTATGGATCTATAGTTTCCGCAGGAAGGACACAGCCCCCTTCGTACTGCCGGTCATCTTGTCAGGGGTCTGTGTCTGACATGTCATTATAGGAACCTGGACATCATGTGGTGACTTGGGGGTGTCACGTCTACCCATTCATTAGGATATATCTCGTAATTTCTTCGTATTTCTTTATTTGTAAAATCGATTCTAAAGGGTTGTCGCACATCCCTGTTAAATATAATATCGTTATAGACCGATGTCTTAAAAATCATGTAGTGTTGAGATAAGTCACATGGTTCTTCATGTGTTCATGCTTAAAATTGAAAGCGAGTAGGTGAACTGACTTTAAAACATTTTTGCCATATTGTTAGAATTGAAAACGATTGGGTGAATTCTCTTAAACACATTGTTGTCATATGCTTAGAATTTAAAGCGAATAGGTGAACTCACTTTAGCACATTGTTGCCATCGCATATAGACTCCGACTCAAATTTATACAATTGAATCAAAATATCCGTAGCAGATGTCTATGTATTCCCAAATATGGACAATGTTTTAAGATATGACTTTAAGATGACTTTAGAAATTTGAAACAAGTAAATACATCAGATCCTTATTTATAGTGTCGGTGTTGACATTTCTTTGAACCTTACACCAATCCAAAGAAGCAGGTAGTTTTTGTTTCAGATGGTATCGGGAAAGGGGGGGGGGGGCATTTCAGATGTTACGGGGGCAGTGCATCTATCAGCACCTAGAGTAGCCGTAATGGCACTCCAGACAAACTCTGATTTCAGCGCCCCACCCTAAATAAACTGAATTCATACCGATTGTGTCCCCTGGGTGTATGCTATTGGCACAATGACAGACTTCCCATGCCATTGACGGCACAATAACAGACTTCCCATTCCATTGACAGCACAATGACAGACTTCCCTTTCTAATGACGGCACAATGTTCCCATTCCGCTGACAGCACAATGACATACTTCCCTTTCGGTTATTGACACAACGGCAGACTTGCCAATCCAATGATGGCAGAATGACAGACTTTCCATTCCAATGTAGGCACATTGAAAGACTTCCCATTCCAATGAATGCACAGTGTTCCCCTTCCGCTGACATCACGATTACATACTTCCATTCCGTTTACGGCACAATGACAGACTTCCAATTCCACCAAAGGCACAACGACAGACTTTCCCTTCCGTTGACGGCCCAGTTTCTTCATGATAGACTGAATAACACAGTTACTTTGTGCCGACTTTTATCATCTCTCTCTCTGAACTTGCTCTGCCATCTTTTTTCAAACACGTTCCCCTTATAACGATATGTACGAAGAGAAAACTAAAACTTTGAAAGCCTTCTTCCTCCGTGGAAAGACCCATTCCCATCAAGTGGCTAACATGCATTCGATGACAGACGCGCGTACGCTCTCTCGATGCGGGAATTAGACTAGTATATAATATGGCGCAGGCTGTACTTTATGATGAAAATATCTTGTTGATATATTTTGCCTCTGGTGTGTCCTGCTTCCTCTTCAAGACCGCCCCCCCCCCCCAAACCTACACATGTTTTATATCAATATTAGTGAGTTTCAAAAGGTTGTCACGCAGCGAGCGTCATGCGTGACGGTTGAACTAGTTAATTCTCTTTTCTTTAAAAGGAGGCGATTATTATATTAATTAATCAACAGCCACGGGTATGTGTAGGCATATTGCTTAAAAGCCGTCAAGTAGGGTGTGGGACTGTCTTTAGGCCTATTGTTTAAAGGCCAGCAGGTAGCGTGTGGGACTGTCTTTAGGCCTATTGTTTAAAGGCCAGCAGGTAGGGTGTGGGACTGTCTTCAGGCCTATTGTTTAAAGGCCAGCAGGTAGGGTGTGGGACTGTCTTTAGGCCTATTGTTTAAAGGCCAGCAGGTAGGGTGTGGGACTGTCTTTAGACCTATTGTTTAAAGGCCAGCAGGTAGGGTGTGGGACTGTCATTAGACCTATTGTTTAAAAGCCAGCAGGTACGTGTGGGACTGTCATTGGACCTATTGTTTAAAGGCCAGTAGGTAGGGTGTGGGACTGTCCTTAGGCCTATTGTTTAAAGGCCTGCAGGTAGGATGTTGGAATGACTGTATGCCTATTGTTTTAATTCCGGCAAATAGGGTGTAAGACTGTCTGTAGGACCAATATTTAAAGCCGGGCATAAAATATAGAAAATGGAAGTTAACTCTTTTTTTTAACACTTGGACCCACCGGGTATTTTCTCAAAATAACCGGACCCGGTGTTAGATTACCTGTTTCGGTTAAGCCCTAGTATATCATATATCCATGGCCACACGTTCTAGCGCAGGTATAATATAATTACCATGGAAACCGTCGATGACCATAATCAAGTCCGGAGCAGTAAACAAATTAGCGGGCTGTCTTCAAATTACATCAAGGCACCTCATGTGATCAGAGATAGCGCCCCTTGCATGGCACCCACCCACGCCCCACTCGGCAGTCGACAAATTATACGTCTGGGATGCATTTACAATCATCTATTATTATGAAGATATTTTTTTGCCAGACTGCCTGTGCGTCATTAATCTGCGTCAAGCTACGTTACATAGACATCAAACATGTCGTGTGTAACATATTCAGTTGTTAAAATCGTTTTTAAAGGGACCCGGGTCCGAATAGCGGCGATGCGTTTCCGGTTCCATTTTGACTAAATGCTATTCGGATGCCATTTTTGGTAGTTTATTTTAGTTAAGCTTAAGAAGTAAGTGTTGAAAATATTAAGTTGCTAAGCTACTTCACAAGGAAGATAATCAAACAACAGAGGCAACCATCAAGGTTAGTTCAACGTTTTATTGTAGGAGAGCAACATGGAGTCCTACCAACATGGAGCACTCGACAAGACAGCATAAAAACATGACGTCACTACACAATAAATAATGTGGTGTGCAAAACAAGGCGCAATTAGCCTTCAGCATTTTGTCCATGTCCAACAGTAAGTTTAAAAACATAAAGTCCATTCAATTATCTTTCATTTGATACCAAATTTTGTCTTACAAACCCTACAATAATTTTTAAATAATTTTGATAAACCCAATTTCTCACTTCTCGGACCCGGGTACGAATAGCCGATGCCTTCCGAGAATACCCTGGACCCCCGTCCCCCCACCTTCACTGACCACCGGAAGATGGTCGATCTAAAGGTATTTCAATTGTACGGCTCAAAAAATGGCAAATCTATGGGTAGTTCAATTGTACTGTGCGGAAGACAACCTGTTTAAGCGTACTTCCATTGTACATGCATGGAAGATGACATGTTTAAGCGTAATTCCATTGTACTGCCCATAAGATTACATGGTTAAGCGTACTTCCTGACAGTTGCAAACCCCATAGGACACTCCATGTGGTAAACAAAATGAATCAAAGGAAGGGAATGCCAATGAAAACCTATCCAAGGATACAGCACTTACGCAGAAAAATTAATGTCGCACCCAAACTCATCCGTCATGAGAGATACAACTGGCTTTGTATTGTAGCGACCTTCAGGGAAGAAATTAGGTAATTAACAGAAGTTAGATGGGAACAAAAGTTAGACGGGAACAGAAGTTAGACGGAAACAGAAGTTAGACGGAGACAGAAGTTAGACGGAAACAGAAGTTAGACGGGAACAGAAGTTAGACGGAAACAGAAGTTAGACGGGAACAGAAGTTAGACGGAAACAGAAGTTAGACGGGAACAGACGTTTTTAAGATGAAACAATTTTTTTTTTTTAATTTGATGTTGGTGTAAGTGAGTGGAGTCAGTCTTTTTTGTGAGGGAGGCAGAGTCAGTCAGTGTTGTGAGCGAGGCGGAGTCAGTCAGTGTTGTGAGGGAGGCAGAGTCAGTGTTGAGAGAGGCGGAGTCAGTCAGTGTTGTGAGAGAGGCGGAGTGAGTTAGTGTTGTGAGAGAGGCGGAGTCAGTGTTGTGAGAGAGGCGGGGTCTGTCAGTGTTGTGAGAGAGGCAGAGTCAGTCAGTGTTGTGAGAGAGGCGGGGTCAGTGAGTGAGTGTGGTGAGTGAGGGGGGGGGAGTCAGTGTTGTGAGAGAGGCGGGGTCAGTCAGTGTTGGGAGAGAGGCGGAGTCATTGAGTCTTGTGAGAGAGGTGGAGTCAGTGTTGTGAGAGAGGCGGGGTCAGTCAGTGTTGTGAGAGAGGTGGAGTCAGTGTTGTGAGAGAGGCGAAGTCTTAGAACGACTTAATGGGTCGATTTAATTTGATGTTGGGGTGAGTAAGTAAGGGAGTCCGATCATGTGAAGATTCTCAGTCAGTGGGGTGTGCTGAGAAGGATTAGGCGGCCGCGGAATGTAGTCGTGAGTCGAAAGTTGAACTAACGTCCTTTGTGATGTTATATACATTTAGAGCCTATTATGTTAATAAAGAAAATATTTGAATTGATTGACTTATCACAGAGAGCAGGGGATCAGCAAGAGGTAGCACTAGGGTTCTCTGCAAGTCTGTAAAATTTTAATTTCCCTTCTTTCACGTTGTAATTTCAGCACATATCAAAGAAATTTCTGAGCCTAAGAAATTAACTAATTATAAGAGACACAACCTCTTTAACTTTCACTTAGTTCAAGGATACAACAGACCAATCTTAATCGTGGGCTTAGGGCAAGGATCAACAGATCAATTTTAATCTTGGGCTTAGGGCAAGGATACAACAGACCAATCTTAAGCTTAGCTTAGGTCAAGGATACACCAGACCAATCTTAAGCTTGGCTTAGTTCGAGGATACAACAGACCAATCTTAATCTTGGCTTAGGGCAAGGATACAACAGACCACTCTCATGTTTGGCTTAGTTCGAGGATACAACAGACCAATCTTAATCTTGGGCTTAGTCCAAGGATACAACAAACCAGTCTTAAGCTTGGGCATAGGTCAAGGATACAACAGACAAATCTTATGCTTGGGCTTAGGTCAAGACCAATCTTAATCATGGGCTTAGAGCAAGGATACAACAACCCTATTTTTGTTATGGGTTTTGGTCAATGATACAACATACCAATGTTAATCATGGGCTTAGGGCAAGGATACAACATACCAATCTTAAGCATTTTATGTCATTATCCACCGTCAGTAATTCCTCAAAGACTGTTGTCAGTGTTTTTCCATCGTAAATATTTTAAATCAAATGTTGTTGTCAACTAACCTTGAGTGCAACTGTAGGCTGCTAATGATTATAATAAAAATATCCCGTGACATAAGCGGCGGAATCAATAATTACCCTGCCTAGCACTCATTTGACCCCATCTAGGTCATGGTTAAGATTTTTATTAACTCGTTTCAACCAAATGCACGGGTAAACGATTGTAAAAGGGGAGGGGGGGGTGGGGTGGGGGAAGTGAAAGGAGGAAAATCACAAAAATAAAAAATCAAAGAAAAAGCAGTCACAGAGAAATAAGTCGCAGGAAATTTCACAATTTATGTTTTATATTTTATTACGTATGTGTCAATATTCATGAAATTATATTTGCAAGCCCGTATATGTTTTTTACATCTAGGCGCTCTATTTTTACTCTCATTTAATCGTTTCCTGGTGAACAACCTTATCTGATCTCAATTCGCATGCGTAAGTATTGGTCGTGTCCTACTCCCTTTGACCTTCTTTACCACAAACCAATCTATCGTCTGTTTCTTCACTCGAATGCTGTAGAACACTGTAGAACATTTGAGTCACCATTATGATGTGTATTCTGACCTCGAATCTTCTATGGAATAGACTATAGATACCGGCGAATGGCATGCATACCAGGGAGAGAGACACAGACAGCGTGAGAGAGCCATTTTGGAACGCCTGACTGCTTTGTTGACAGTAGACTTCCTTTCATTACTTGTACCTTTTTGCACATTGTGTTTTATTCGACATTGTACTGGCACCAGCCACACATTATACTGTAAATTAATAGTTTGTTTTTTTTTTACTTTTGTACTTTATTATTAACTTTTAAAAAACGTATTAATTGTAATTGCCCCTGTTTCGGTATCGTATTTCTCTGTTAGTGTTTGTATCTTTTTGGTATCGTCTTTTGTTCTGCGCTGTTTTGGGAACGAGCCATACCCTTAAAAAGCAGATTAAAGTATCCCTACTGTGACAACGGTGGGTAACCGCTTTTTTACTGAAAAAACAGTAAATCGAAAATAGCAACAGCTTAGTCGGGTCGTGTTTTGCTTCTCGCTTGCGATTAATAAATGTCTGTTTGTTTTTTATAGTAAATATGCACATAATAATTAAAACATTTAATAAAATGATTTATTATTACCCAGTTATACGTGCGTGTGCACGTCTAATATACATATTATAATCATACATTTAAATCTATACTTTATTCAAAATTAGTTACATTGTTATGCATGAAGCTTTAAACACAAATATTATAGATTGGATAACAATAAATGGTAATAAGCGATTAGATAGAGATTAAGCTCTCATCAAAAAATTGCTGTCATTTGATTCTCGCCTCTGATCTCCCCCGACACATCTCACATGGTGAGGAATCAAAGAAAAGCAAGGGGCTTTGCATAAAAGCACTAGTATATTGATAAATGTATCCTAGACAAAGCATTAATGATCTTTATGTGGTCAATACGGCTTTGGACAGAAAGACATAAAAAATCATTTGTTCCCGAATCTTGTCAGACTCTACCAAGGTCTTTTCCGGCAGTTATACAATAACATACCTGTAATCACATTAAAACTGTGTGGTCGGATCGAAATACGTACAAATTCTTTTGTTCCCCAATCTTCTCAGAATTTATTTACATGAATGGAAGCTTATTGTGTAATTTTTTAAAAAGAATAATTTAATTTTTTTTTTTTAAATCCTTTTATTAAATTCACTTTTTTCGTGGGTGGCTGGCTGGCAGGCATGGTGACGGACTGGCTACCTGGCTTGCAAAATCTTGGAACTACTAATTGACCCACTTCCCGTCAACCTATCGAAATGGCACTTGGCATTTAGACTTGCTAGCAAATTTTCAGCCCATGCCCCCCCCTCCCCCGCACACACACACAAAGTCACCCTTTTCAAGAGTAAGAAGAAAGAATTATGATGTCACTAATTTCATGAAATAAAATTCCCCATAACTGCGCTAAATGAGATTACATTTTTTTTTTTAAATATCGCAGGTGCGTTTGGTGCGTAATATTTTCTTTTGTTTTCTGAAAATTTTGGTAAAATAAATTTGCGGTGTAGAAGAGGGTGGGTCATTAGAATATTACTTTAGTTCAGGGGTGTGAAAAAATGTGCGTTTTTGGCGAATATTGGGGGCGAGCACTAATTGGAATTCTTATAAAGCGCCCTACTTGTATGCATGCTTTGTGAAATTTTCAGCCCCAACTCCCATTGTCGATATTACATTTTACGAGTTGTTTAATTAATATGTTACTTTCAGTCTTATCTATTACCTAAATTTATTAATTTTTAACATTTTATTTCATTTTTTTTTTTTAATTTAAATAGTTTGTTTTTTTTCTGCGATTTTATTTCTTTGAATTTTTCCGCTCACCATGAAAACAAGCAAGGACCAGATGAACACACAAACGGCTGTTTGCCTGACAGTTAACCACGCGGCGTATTGTGTGCGTAGATAGAAGGGGAAGGAAACACAACAACAAGATAAAAGCAAAAAAGAATATTGTGAAAATGTACATTGCTTATGGCAAATACTTGACATAGCTTATATCAGCCTTCCCCCTTACCAATGAAGAACGACGCTACTTCTATAAGAACAAAGCAGCCGCGTCTCAGTTCTTATAGATTAGCCTGGCACTGCATATTTTAATCCCTTAACTCAAGACTTAACGTTTGCACAGTTTCTCGATATTTCACCAGCTATGCGACACCATGCACAATTTTACCAAAATGAGGCTGCGTCATCATCTTAAGTCTTATTTACAAAATCCGCGTAGCTTTTACCAAGCACAAAGAAATAAAAAGCACAAGGCAAATATCCCCACAAATGATAGGAACGAGAGACTATCATTTCTCAACACTGAGATCACTTCCCAATCTCAAAGGTCATAAAAGTTCGTTAATGGCAGGTACAACGCTGTAAAAATCTCAATCTAAACTACATGAAACACTGGGATTTTTTTTTTTCGTTGCTTTCGTAGCACTCTCCCTCACCACCGCGGTTATTTTGTTGTTTTGTTATTATTTTTTTTAAATTGTGTAATATCTCTACTGTTTTGTTCAAAGACGGAAGGCTTTTTGCTGAAGCATTCGTTGCTTTCTTTCGTCCTTTTTCAGGTTTACCCCTTATCTTGTTTTATATTAAATATTTGTTTAACGTGATCTCAGGTTCCTCCCCCTTAATTACATTGACTGTCGCTGGAGGCTTTGAGGTTGACATTTCAATTTTTGTAAGATGCAAGTTGCTACATTGACATTTCATTGTGCTGTATCTGTACTTGCAGATTATTCATTTAATATTAAGGATTTTTTAAATAAAAAAAATTATTCCCATAAAGGCTCTTACATCAAAGAACCTATATTGAGCAAGAATAGATTTTTTTTTTAAAATTATTTCATTTGGTAAAAGAATGAAATACATACTTTATCTGAGAGCGTCAAATAGCTGCTCTAATTTATTTCAAGGTTAATCTTAAGCACAAAAGCTGTCTAAGACAAATTTTACCTAGACCCATTAAGTGTAATTTTTGTTTCGTCTTTTCGTCACTCTTTGGGTGGAGTGTTGTACTCAAGTCTGTGTTTTGATCAGTTGTTGAAGATTAATTTTGTTTTTTTTATTTGTGTGTGTGTCTGTGTCTGCTTTTTTTTTAAAAATAAGTATGTGTTCTGTTAGTTATATGTTGTTTAAGTTAATGTTTTGTTTTAATTGTTTTTTTAAATTATAGCACTAAGCTTAATTTTTTTTTGCAACTAGTTGTAATATAGAAAGCACGCTATACTACTTTGTCTGTGTGGTAAGGGGGTTACCGTTATCACTTGATGAGAGGAAAGGAAATTAGTGGGGGGAAAAAAGAAAGATTTTTCATTGAAAATATGTTTTAAAAAGTAAAGTGCTTAATCTCGTGCAGTTGTGATTTTATTGATAACATGTTCTAAAATAGAACAATTATAAGACGGAAAAGAAACATGTCCATCCTAATGTTAAAATAATTAACAAACCCTTCACATCATTTCTATGCCCATTGCTATGTGGCGCGTGCCAGTTTTAATGTATGGAGGCCCTTGTGTGCAGTGGTAACATTGAATGCCTCTTAGGATTTGTCATTTCTATGACCGGAAAACATCGCATCGCATTACGTAGTGTTACTATTTTAAGCCAAGGTTTACGTAAAACATAGATTCTAACATTGTATTTCCGCATATATAATATCTTGAGAGATGAGCCAAACGTGATACACGAATGTTTCATTGATTTCTTAATGGCATTGACCAGGCAATGAACCCAGATATTATATTAATAGATTTCCGCCATTAAATGACAGACCTTATACCAAGAAATCAGTGGATCCAAAATGGTCTTGGGTCGTCCCCCCCTATACGTAAGTGGCCAGGCTGAACGGCCTCGACAGTCGGGTACGGAAGCATTTCTTGGTAATATATAAACTCAAACGTTTAAGATGATGCACAGCAACTAAACTAGTTTTACATGACAGCTGGATATCTACGTAGATCAGACAAAACGTCAAAATAAAACTGTGTAGGCGTGAATGAATTTGTTATACCATTCTAAATTCTTAAGTTCTCTTAGCAAATGAAAACATAAATTATTCCATTATTTTCACATTTTATAACGCATTTTTATTTATTTTAGCGGGTGGAGAGTATTGAAAAGTTGGTTGGAACACTGGGTCTATTGAACACAAAGTAGGCTCCGGTGTACGAACATGGGAACAAATTAGTGGCTCTCATGGTTTGAACATGGGAACAAATTAGTGGCTCTCATGGTTTGAACATGGGAACAAATTAGTGGCTTTCAATGCATGAATATGGGAACAACAAAAAATGTCTTTCAATGTATGAACATGGGAAAAATTAATTGCCCTCAATGCATGAAAATGGGAACAAATTAGTGGGTCTCAATGTATGAACATGGGAACAAATTAGTGGCTCTCAAGGTATGAACCTTGTATTCTGTAAAATTATTATTAAAGCTTAAATTATATTGTTATATTGACACAAATTGTTGGTGTCTAATTAATCTATTGTATGAACATTGGAAGCAACAAATGGCTCTCAGTGTCTGAACATGGTAAGAAACAAGGGGTTCTCAGTGTATGAACATGGTGGACACACAACACAAAGAGTGCACTTAGTTCTTGTTCCGGTTTCATTTCTTCTTGTGTTTTTTTTTCCTTGTTTGTAGAAAAAAGTTCAGAGCGCTGTGACTGTGGCCCTATATTTTTAGATTGTCCTTGCACCCCCAGGGGGACGGTGCAAAAACAGATCTGCTCTTTTCTATACATTCGTGTCCAATGACATTTATTTTTTAACTACCGTCTGTGATGTTCTTGTTGTTGTTTTTAAATAAAATATTTAACACAATAGTTTGACGTCAAGGGACAACAATCGTGTCTTCTCCTATCAAATCGTGATTTTTTTTTTTTAAAGCCCAATTATTTACAGAAATAATCTTGTGTTTTATTCTGTCAGGAACATGGAGAAAATTCACTGTATTGTCTTTATATCTCTGGTGAGAACCAAGCGCCCGTTGCTTCTAATTGGAACATGCTGCACACAAAAACACATAGACACATGACACAAAAACGATATTTAAGCTAATGTGAATTATGTCTACAGTCTTGGGTTGTTTTGCTGGTTTGATGCTGTTTTTTTTTTAATTTCTTGGTGTTTTTTTTCCTCCACGAAAATTACGAATTTTTTTTTTAATTAATTTTTTTAAAGCGAAAGTTAGCAGACAAAATGCGATGTTGTTGGTCTCATCCAGTGTGTGATGTCATCTTGTTGTCCAGAGTCTGATGTCATCGTGTTGTCCAGCGTCTGATGTCATCTTGTTGTCCAAAGTCTGATGTCATCTTGTTGTCCAGAGTCTGATGTCATCTTGTTGTCCAGCGTCTGATGTCATCGTGTTGTTCAGCGTCTGATGTCATCGTGTTGTTCTGCGTCTGATGTCATCTTGTTGTCCAGCATCTGATGTCATCTTGTCGTCCAGAGTCTGATGTCATCGTGTTGTCGAGCGTCTGATTTCATCTTGTTTACAAGCGTCTGATGTCATCTTGTTTCTTTTTCAACACCTGCCCAACATTAGCAACAAGTATCAAGGGTCATTTTCTTGGCTGCCCGCCCGCCCATTTGGAGGGTATTAGAACTGGAGGTGGCGGGTGGTGAACTGCTCGTCCCGCTCTCGGGAGATTCGCCAACCAGTTTTGAGAAAGTTCAACTGGTTCTTGCAAATTTTTTTTTTTTTTTTTTTTTTTTTTTTTTTTTTTTTTTTTTTTTTTTTTTTTGTTGTTTTTCTTTGGTGGGGGAGATTTTTAAAATGTAACATTGGAGATTTGATCCAGATCTCTTTCTATTTTTTTTGTTACCGTTTCTTGTCTCTCTGTAAGCGATCCTTATCTCTGTCTGACTCTAGATATCTCTCTCTCCCTTTCTCTTTCTTTTTCTCACTCTTTCTCTCGCTCTCTCATATTTTCTCTCTCTCCTTCTATCTCGCTCTCTCTCTTCTGTCTCACAGTTTGTCCATGTGTTCTTGTTTTTTTTTACATTTGATTATTTTATTACAATTTTAGCAAGGATGTTATGACTGGATTTGACTTAAATATTTAGATTTAAACTAATCTTATATGGTCAAAAAACGTTCATAAATTTATTGAATTTAAATTAGTTATTTCACGTTGACACAAGTTATTGCTATTTTGAATTAGGATTATTATTGGACTTTTTTCTACTTAACTTCAATTATGGATTAGGATTTACAGTAATTAGGAAAGATCCACTTTCCGAAACATTTTTTAAACAACTGAAAAATTAAACTCTTTAAACACTTTAAATAAAATGCCAATTTTTAAAACTCTAAATAAAATTCCACTATTTAAAGCTCTAAATAAAATGTCAGCTTTCTGCAAATGTGCATGTTTTTTTTTTCTTTTACACATTCCTCTATTATATCTTTGTCCCTATCTTCCAAGGCGTAGGTGATAATCTCCCTCTAAACGCCTACTTCCGCTTGTCCTCTACCAAATAATGGTTTATTTGTTGGATATGTATACCAGTGGGACTATACGCTGTGTCTTCCATTACTTTAGGTGTCCCTGTTAAATAACTAAAAAAAAAAAAGGTCTTACTTTCCAATGGACAGCTTGACCATCCTCTCCCTTTGGTGATTGATAGCCTTAAAGCCTCTCTCAATCTGAACACTAAGTTGATGGTGGTCTCATGTCAAAGGGCGATACGTCGGGCTGTCGGGCTGTAGAAGTGATTTTTTGTTTGTTTCTTAAACAAAGCCGTATCCCCATGTGTAATAATGGCCATCTTGTTTGTTATGTAAGCAAACAGGGTCAATGTTTGGAGGAGTTGCGACTTAAAGATACAACATATTTTGAATTTACTGCCTGTATTTACTCTGATGCATTGGCTTTTGAGCGCCGAGAGATTCGGGTGATGTGAAAAGGTATGAGGGGGTGCCCAAGCGGCAAAGCCCGGGCCCGCTTAACGCCCAGACATTGATTTTAGGTCATCTCACATTCTCTGGTCCAACACCTGCCTCTGGTTTACACGAAACAATATTTCCAGTAGGGTTTACAATTAGTATCCGAATATTTTCCCCTGAATCGTATAGAACTCCAAGGGATATTATTTTACGACCTCTTTATTCTTTAATTCAGTAACATCCATGTCTTAACGCTGTAGTCCACATTTGAAGATGTGAATCTGTAGTTACTTCATACATCTAATTAAACAAAAACTTTTTTAAAATATTCGTAAATATCATGGATATTCATACTTTATTATTATTACATTAATTTTCTAATGTCCACCCACTTTTACACCGCAGATTTATTTACACCAACAGTTTCAGAAAAACAAAAGGAAAATATTACGCGCCAAGAAGAAGAATCTCATTTAGCGCAGTTCTCTGGAAGTTGATTTCATGAAATTATTGGCTTCCTTTTTCCTTCATCTTCCCTTTGAAAAACAGGAAAAACTGATTTTTGCGGGTTGGGGGTTGTGGGGTATAGGACTGAAAATTTAATATCATGTTTTGTCAACGGCAAAGAGTTTATGTGCCAAGTTTCAGCTCGATAGGTTGACGGGAAGTGGGTCTTTTAGCCGTGCGAAGCTTTTGCTACACTCCCAGCCAGAAGCAAGGAAACAAAACAAAAAAAACAGCGAAGTTAATAAAAAAAAAACGATTTAAAAAGAAACGAACCAAAATTTTAATCTTTCCTGGTCATTATAAACATGAATGCCGTATGAAAGAAGGGTTAATCGCTCCATTTGGCGCAATACATATCATTAAAATAATCTCTTCGCGTTTTAAAAATAAATCTCTGCTTGCTGCCATTGAAGGTGCAGAAGCAATGTTATAATCTCCGAGTCCTTTAAGATTGAACATTGAGACAAGCTTTATATCTTAATCTCTGAAATGTTAGGTGGGTTTTTTTGTGTTTGTTTTTTTTAATAATTATTTTCATAACTTGTTAGTTCAATCTAAGAAAATTTGATCCTTTTGATGATTTTGTTTTTTTAAAATTTCCCATATATCTAAATTGATATTTTGTATTACAATCTACCAGATACTTCACCCCTTTTCTCTATCTCACTCGTGCTTTCTCTCTCGCTATCTCTCTTAGTAGTGTAGTAGGTATGAATCAGGGCGTAAATTGGCGGGTGAAGGACGGGTGAGCCCGCCAGACCCGCCAAGGGGCATAACCCGATAATGACTGTCTTATAAAAGTGACCTCCCTTTGTTGTCCGAGCGTAATTATTTTTGTATTGATTATTTTTTGTATTGTGTAATTATAGTTGTATTGTTGTACAATGGTATATTTGATTAATGACGACATCAATGACGACATCAAAGACATAACAAAAGAGGAATTGTTTTTATATACCTTTTATTCATATTTTATGACAAGCGTATGAGTCAATGATTCGACAGAATCACAATGTTTTAATTTGCATAATATTTATTATGACATTTGCATGATTCAAGATTTCAATTTGCATAATTTTAATTATACAAAGGTAAGATTCAATTTTTTCAATTTGCATAATTTTTAATTATACAATGGCATGATTCGACAAAATTTTTATTACACAATATTGCACAAGTGTCAGATTCGACAGAATCACAATAGTGCGTAACAATCAAGATTTCGTAACAATCAAACACGATTGATTCATTTTATTATACATAATATAGACATAATTTTTTATCACAGTCAGCGTCCAGTCAAAGTCCCCCTGGTCCTGTGTGTGTGTCTTAGAGACGACCAAAACGACCTAAATATCTAAAGGGGATGTTGTAACATTGTCTGCCGCTACCTTCCTTTTTATATAGAAATAGGAGAGTGATTTTCTATGTTGGGTGTATGTATAAATTGTGGATCCCTGTGTTTTAAAACCCATATTTGTCCCACCCCCTGGTTGTTGTGTTGTAAGAACCTTCATAAACTCTTGTTTACCTACATTGTTGTGTTGCTTTGTTAGTCCTTTTGTACTTGTTTTATTGTAATCACCGAAACAGTGGTATGTCTTACTACATAAGGAGACCATACCCAACCCCTCATACTCTAACTTAAAAAGCCCCGGAGTTCTCTTGTCATATAATTTCCTATTCCTACAATCTTTACAATCTAATTCTAAAGTGCCGTTGCCGTTAATAAAGTTAGCTCTATGTAAATCACACACCTCAGAGGGAAACCACTCGTGGTAAACACTAAAAAATTTCTGTTTCAGGTGGGGCCTAACTACCTCAGTCAAGTCACTTTTACTAAGCGCTAAGTATAAACTATCTGTATCCATTTCACAGAGCTGAAAGTCCGTTCTGTCTATATATTTGTCTAAAAAGTCATAATAAAACTCTAACATCCTAAGTTTTGCATATTGATAAACAAAAAACCCTATCTGGAGGGGGAGATCCCAAGCTACTGTCTTTTGTAACATTTCAATTTCAAACAGGTCTTCCCCTAGCGATGTCATTTTTTTAAATCTCGGGTTATTTACAAAAGGGTCAGTCTCTTTACCACTACAATAGGATACTTCTGAGTGTTTTGCCTTATTGGTCAATGTCTTTCCGTACGCCGCATTCCCCAACAACTTCATGGTCTCGCTAGTTATGGTATAACGGTCACTCACATCCCCTAACCTCCTAGCATTTGATACGGAATTTCCAAACTTTTTAAAACAGGCTACGGGCTGGTATTCTACAACTTGATAAATTTTAGTTACCACCAACCCATGGGTCAAATACCATTTGAGTAAAGGGGTCGCTAACAGAATTTTTCCCCTTTATAACTCCCTATCAAAGTGCGTCTGGGACCTGTCAAAAGTTTATTTTTAATAGCATAATCTCGCATAAAAGGTCCTATGTCCTCCCTTGTTACATTAATATTTTTAAAGATGGGTGTTAGCTCGCTAAAGTATTCTTTTAATGAATCCGGGACACTTATATCCAACTCTATTAACCCGAAACAACTATCATCTAACACTGAAGTAATAATGTCTTGTTCTGTCAACGGCCATTTTTTATTGCTATAAGAAGGTTTTAGTTTAGGGGTATTTGAATTTTCTTTCTGCCTTAATAAAAATGCTTTAATTTCTGGGTTATTTTTCTTTAAATTTTGCCATTGACATTCCCATATCTCTATAACATTAACCTTAACAGTCTCTCGGAGATAGGTCGTAATGTCAACGGTATTTTTATACAACTCTGTGAACGGTTTCTTATTCAAGGGGTTTACAGTTTTGTCTTGGGTCAATGGGCACTTTGGATGCCCATGAAATAAACAACCTTGAAATTGGTAAGCAGTTCGTGACTCGTCATTTATTTATTTATTTATTTAGGCATTTTTATATAGCGCTTATCATAAAGCTCTAAGCGCTTTACAATTATTAAAACATGTGAACTAAGTAAAATAAAAATGAGACACTAGGATAGTAACTACTATTCTATAGAAACAATGAAAATGGCTATAAAACGAGGACACTTTGACACTTCAGGATCAACCCGAAACAGAAAATGAGGTAGGGCAAGGAGGGTGCATCACAGGTCATAGGCGGACCTAAACAGATGAGTTTTAAGGGACTTTTTGAAAATGGACGAG
>CAXITT010001788.1:5145-16574 GCA_964033795.1 Lymnaea stagnalis
TTCTCATACTTTATACAATGGCATCCTTTAACTTTAAGATGTTCATTGCAACTACCTTGTGAATTAGGTCAAGTCAAATGAGAAAGGTTGTTGAAAGGAGATTCAAGATATCAGGAATAACAGTTAGTGTCCGCATGTATGACTCCCAGTGCCAAGGAAAAGGTTTAAAATTGGTAGTTTTGCTCTGACTAAGCCAAGCTCTCTAGAGGAATAGTTGAAATTAATTCATTATGAATGAAATTTTCATTATTTAGAATACCTAATTAATTCATAAAGTACTGTGTGATTAAATCTTTTAACTTAAACAATACACATAAATAATCTTAAATAAAGGATTTAATTTTAATAATTAAATTAATATTATTACTTTTCTAAAATTCAAATAAAAACAATAAATGTATCTAAATCATCTTCATTACTCGATTTAAAAAAAAAAAATTGATCTCCGAAAATGGCTTAAACTAAAAAAAGAAAATAAGAAAGAAAAAAATCTACCGGTACTAAGAGAAATTAACAAAGCAAAAAATAAAGAAAACAACTAAAAATAATAAAACTATGAATCAATCAAATAAACAAGGAGAAAAAACAATTTCAAAAAATAATTCTCATACTATTATTGTTATCACATTTGGCTTCGAAGCCATTTAATATGTACGGAGCCACTCCGGGTGCGAATTGTCATTGGCGATGATAGGTACCCGGGTACCTATAGATGCAGCCTTAAATTATAGTTGAAAATTACACATTTATGTGGTTTTATTATAGTATTAAATTACAGAAATTATAAATAAAGTCACCCACCCAATATTATAGATTTATATAAAAAAATGCAGTGAACGATTTATTTACCTGAATTCGTACAGTTGCTACTTCCTTCTCTCTATCCTGAGCCCTTTCATCCCTGGCGGCTTTGATGTGCTCTAAAAATTTTGTTTTATCCGAACCAACTTTACTGAACATGGTGTACTGAAAATGTACTGAAATATGGAAACAACTCATAAATAACATATTTAATATATAAATTAAGTGACATGCAGAACTGTTGACTGCAGTGGTATAGTGTAAGCAGAATTTAAATAATTTGAAACAAAATGTGTTCAATGTATTTAATTGAGACACTTGTTTCAAGAAATTAGAAATCCATTATTTTTCTGTGGAAAATGTATTGTGTCTGGTAAGAATAGGGATGTTAATTTAAAAAAAAAAAATGAAAGTTAAAATTTAGATAGGTTGGTAAACCAGGAGTGAGGGGTTTACTATTAAATTAGTCACGGAAATGGGAGTAATATATTTTTGTGTATATAAGACACTTCTTATACAAAGCTTTACATAAACCGCACCAAGGGTGCGTCTTATATATAGGTGCATCTAATGTAAAATATTTTTTACACAGATCATCAAAACCCACGCCTTATATATGGGTGCGGCTTATATGTGCGAGAATACAATAAGTGTTTTTTAACACACACTAATAGTACAGTGTGTGATTTTGAAGGACCATTATTGCGGTCTATATTCATGTTTCCCGATTTTCATGCCTAGTTGTAAAAAACAATTAGGTAAGTGTTCAGTAATTACCACGTGTACCAATCCAGATCAGGCCAATTCAAATTTAAAATCCTTTCATTTCAATGATTTGTATATCAATGAAGCTGCCTTTGCATCTAGCGTTTATTGTTTATACAATCTAAATACCAGGTACTCAACCCATCCGCTATTGGCCCGGCGGCAGATAAGAATAAGCAATAATCGTTGCGGTCCTGCCTCAGCCAATTCTTTGATCTACCAGTAATAAAAACGATAATGAAGCCTTGTTTACATCTGATGGGTGATTACACATTGGACAAATTTTCATTTATGATAAATTAAAGAAAACCACTGGATATAAATTGCTCAGTGCGTAAGATGACTTTGCCACGTTTGTCTTATGTAATTTTTGTTTACACAAATTGTCAAAACCTGTGTCTAATATAAGGATGCGTCTTATGTAAAATATTTTTACACAAATTGTCAAAACCCATGTATTATATACATACATCTGGCATTTATTGGTTTATGTACGATACTAATCCCACTCGCTGAGACTAATAGCAGATCAATGAAGCAATATTTACATCTGGGGTTTATTGTTTCTAGAATCTAGATATAGGTCCTCAACCCATCTGCTATTGGCCCAGCGGCAGATAAGAATAAACAATAATCATTACGTCCTGCCTCAGACAATTCTTTGATCTATCTGTCAACTAAAAATGGTAATGAACACTTTGTTTACATTTGACGGGTGATGAAACATTGAACAAATTTTAATTTATGAGAAAGGAAACGAAACCACTGTATATAAATTGCTCACCGGGTAATTTTTGTTTTCACAAATCGCCAAAACACTCGTCTAATAAATGGTTGCGTCTTAAATGCGTGAAAATACTGATGTCCAGAAAAAAAAACAGTTTTTTTATATTTGAATGCTAGTGATAACATATGAAGCCTTAACAGAATAGTATATCATCACGTAATGATAAGACATAGGGATGATACCAAGAAAGAAGACAATTTATTTATTATTTTACAGAAGTATAATTTATTGTTAAAATTTCTTTTAAAAATGCCAAATTACAGTATAGAAATAAACCGGAAAATAAAAGTTAATTAAAATTCTCAATAAAACACAAGTTTTCGCACATTATGGAAGCAGTGGAATCAGTCACAAAATGTGACATAGTCAAAAAGGATTAATGAACTTGCACTTTAATTTTTTAGCCCTACTTAGTAACTTAATCCTCTCGAGACGGCGGGGATGAAATATTGGCCCAACACAGATCTAATGGCCCCAATAATAATATTGACTGACTGGTCTTCATACCAGCTAATCAGATTGCTATGAGGATTTTTTTGCTTATCTCGCCAATTTAATGGCGGCTTCCATTGATAATTTACTGTGCTAAAAAAATGCCCCTTTGAGTTTCTGCGTAAGTGTAGGATTCTCTTCCTAGTTTTAAATATTATAACTATAACTACCCAAACAATGAAATATTAATAAAGCCACCAATCAAAACCATTTAATTGGCATATTTATATTTAAGATAAAGAAAAGTCAATGCTAGTAACAATCCATTAATAAATAATGGGGAGAGAATCTACACAGGAACTCAAAGTGGCTTGCCGAACATAAATTGATCATTTATTCTAAGTGTAAAAAAAAAAATGTGCGCAAAATCAGGATCATTTTTGTATAAATTGTAAATGTTTTCAATGACTCAAATTTGACATTTTTTTAGTTTGGTTTATTACATACATATTTTACTAGTTCATTCAATGTCCTACAATTATGTATTATATAATATAGCTAGTGCTAATGAGTAAAGTAATTACTTCATTTAATTTTTTTTTATATTTGTTTTTGCAAACTCACTCTCAAAATAAGTGCTGCTGGCGCTGGGCTTGTGTGAACTAACGTAAACAGTAGGGGCTCCGTCTTTTTGGCACAGAAAGTCCAAAAGGTTACTTTTAGTATTTATTTTTTAATGTATGGCGCTGTATAAAAAAGGCTATGTCACTTATGATTAATTCAATACACTAAAATGCGACATTACCGTCTTATTTCGTTAATCTAAAAGTAATCAAGCGACTATTCTCTTCACTTCTAGCATTTTGCGAGACATATCTTGTTGACAATGAACATTGTCTCTGTGTACCGAGTAGCCCTGTTTGCCATAAAAAGTGTCTTTTGTCGTAAAAAAATTAAGACTATATCCTGTTAAGTTATTAAAATTATATTCCGTTAAATTTCTATGTTAACTTGTAAAAGGATACCTTATTTTTCAGAATCCTAAATCCATTTTATATAGTGTGTTTGCTAAACACATTTATGAATTGAAATTACGAGAAGTAAATAAAAAGAGTTTAACGACATTCATCTGTTGTTCTTAGACACAAAATGGCAGCAAATCTGAACAAGCCTGCGGATTTTCTCGGTATTGTGATAAAATTGTAATTGTAATTGTAGCTACTCTAGCCGATATACTCACTCTTTTTTTTTTTTCTTTAAAGAAAATTTTTTAAACATTATTTAAAATATTGAATTTTGAGGTAGCTATTTTTCCTAATTGGTTCTGCTTTTAATTTTATGACACTTTGTAATTTTGTTTAACTAAAATTTTTAAAAATAAACTCTATTGTCTATTGTCTATACAATTACAAAGTAGCCAAAGTTGTCATTAATTAACATAAAATCAGAAAAGTAAGACGAATCAATCAGGCTACTACTCAATTAATATTAGTTTTAGTAATTAGGTTTAGCCTAAGTCAGTGAAGTTAGTAACCTAGCTTTTCATCGTCTGCTCTTCAAATAACATTCTTTTATTGATCCAAATAAATGGAAATTCTTTTCAGCACATAAATTATTCTTCCCAAGAAAGCTTAAACACTTAAGTATATGAAAATGAAAATAATATGTAAGCAAACAGAGTTTGAGTTTATGCATAGTCGCCATTGTTCACCCCCAAGCCCAACGTAACAATGAAGCTCTTGAAAATATCATCTCTATGACAATTATTGCTGAATAAGAACTCATGTAAATAAGAAGGGAAAAGATCATTGCTGGTACCAAACTCTATTCAGTTTGCACTTTGCACATGCACATATTTTCTACATTCTATATGTGGACAGTGGACACCAGAATCATTTTGATCAAAGAAGTTTAGGTGATGGACTATAAAAGAGGGTTCATAGATTCCACGTTTGATCTGATTTATGTTTGTATAAGCCGCCCATCCATCCGAGACAATTTGTGAACCTTGTAGAATATACCTCTCTATGTACTCCTGTAAAGGGATTGCACGTCTTTCTGGCAGAAACAAGAAAACAACACCCACCCTTTCTTTCTATGCCATCGAAAACCCAGTTGCCCTCGCTCCACTGTCCATGGTGCTATTTCTGGTAAATAACACTTCAGACCTGAAAAACATAAATTTTGAATAGCAGAATAGTATTAATTAAATTTCTTGATCTCCCAGACTAGCTAGTTTTTGTAGCTGTACAGCTATAGTAACATGTTCACTATTGTCTTGATACAAGTTTTGTATTAGTTTATGTAGCCGATAGGCGAATGTAAGATGAATGGTGGGGATAGAACTATTAATTAAATGTTTAGAAATGAACTCTAGAAGCAAATTATATCAATCAGTTATTCATAGTGTTATTTTTCTGTATAAACTATGCTAGGTTAAAACATATGCATTATATTTTTATATGTTTTAAGATTTTCAAATGTTTATAACTAATGTTTATATTTGAAAATAATCAATTTCTGTGCTTAAGAATAAAAAAAAATTCACATTGGTGAAATAGCAGGCTATTTATTAAATATTGATATACTACACATTAACAAAAATTATTTTTTTTCCAGCTACACCTAAGGTTTCTAGAGATGTTGTACTAATTCCACCATCAGAATTTGAAAAACCTAAAATATTTCAAGTTAAAGAGCTTGAGAAGGTCAAGCAGCAAATTGAAGATTTGCGTCAAGAAAATGAAAGATTAAGGTAATATGTTTTATGCATTAGCTTGTGATAATTCTTTATTACCATATGCAATGTCTTAACAGTTAAAGATTTCAACTAATTAAGTTTTCTAACCTTTTTTTTTTAAAAAAGGATTTTAACACTTACACTCATCAGTGTTATTATTATTTGAATATATTAAAATGATTTAGATGAGTTACATCATTTTAAAAATTGTAAATTTAAGTTTTTAAAAGGCTACCTGTTTTTGTACTTTTCATTGAAATATCTTATTTGCTAACAAATTTTTTTTTTCTTTTAATCAATTTTAAAGATCAGTGCAAAGTCAGAGTCAATCTCAGATTCAAGTGAGCTCATGTAACTTATGTTGAAAAATATTGATTAGATCCTTATTAAACTAGAAACAATTTCAAGTTCATTGTAATTATGAACATTAAATCACTCTCACATTGTTTCAATGCCTTTACAAATAAATGATAAATAATTACATTCTAAATTTTAACATTATTTAAAACTAATCTTTACCAGCGTCAACAGTGGAACATGTCAAACCCATTCAAATTTTTTTAAATTTTCAGGTACCTTCTTTTTCATTGCCTCATAACGAATATGCAGATGAATTGATAAAAAGGCAAGGTGGCGAAATAGCAGAGCTGAAATCTGAACTCATTAAATGTCGACAGGCTTATAAACAAGAGGTGGGTGAATGGAATAGAAAAGTTGAATTTATGGAAGAAGAACACCGTCATGAATTAAAAAGATTGGAGAAGGAATGGGAAAGAAAAGAAGATGAATTTGAACAAAGAGTAAGTATTGCAAAATTTAATATCAAATGTTCTACCAAAACTAAAAGTCTCCAAGTAATGGAAATTTATGCCAATGTAATATTATGAAATTTGATTTTCTAAATGTTTACTAAATCTTTAGGGATTGATAAATCAAAATATTAAAAAAATCTTAACATTTATGAAATTAATAAAGAAAAAGACGTTATGAGCCCTTTTTCAGAATGTTCTATTTGCTGATTTTAATATTTCAAGTATGCAAGAATTAGCAGTGAGCTTCAAAGGACATTAGAAGATACAGAAACTGAGACATCAGTTTTAAATGATAAACTTGAAAAGACCAGAACAGCTCTAAGCAACAGAGTTAAGGAGTTGGAAGATACTCTCAATGTTGTTCAAAGGGAGAGTGAAAGGACATTAAATCAGCAGGACGTTGAACTCAGGTACATGTCATATATATATATTTCATCAGTCGAAATCAATTAGGACCGCCTTAATCATCAGGTACATGTCACATGGGTTATTGAATGACAGATTTGATATATATTGGGGATACTGATTAACAAAGGTAATATATAATTATTTTTTGGAATAACTGTTAATAATGCATTTCACTGAAGTATATCTAGGCCATAATCTTAATCGTGGTAGTATAACTTGATAAAAAATTTACATCTACCACTTTTTCCACCCCTGAGGCCATCTTAATTCCTATTTGATGTTTCTAAGCTCAACTCCAATAAGATTAGTAGGTCTAATTAAAACAGACCTAATAATATAATTTAAGAAAATAAAAAGTATACTTTCAATCTCAACAATTTCTTTCCTTTCAATTCGTGTTAATGTCATCCAATCCATGTTTACATAAGGATTGACCAACCATACAAAGCCAAACAATAGCCATGACCAATGATATGAAAGCTGAACAAGCCAGTTGCTCTTTTCTCCTATTAAATATAAAGGTGTTTTTTTCTAGTTTGTTGTAAACTGTCATGCCTCACATAACTCACTGAAGATGTTAATGTCTTGAGCTTGTCAATGTTCAATTTCCTGCATGAAGGAACAAATCTAAAATCATTGAGGATCAGGCCCACCAGATTTCCAAATTAAAGACCTACATTGGAGAAGCAGAGCAAACTCACAAGCCTGCCCATGTGTGGAGGGTGGAAAAAGAAACTGTGGAGAACAAGTTGAAAATCGCAAGAGCAGAAAATGAGAAACTGCAATCAGAATTGGAACTAATGGATGTGCGATTTAAAGCACTGAGTAACATACTTGCAGTTCAAGAGGCTGAACTAAGCAAGGTTAGCAAGCAAACAATGAAATTCTCTACTAAACATAAGCTGTTAAGACAATTAAGAAAATTATTTGCTAGCTTACTAAAGCTTTTATTGCTCATTTAAAAGAGTTTAAGTTTAAGATACAGTTAAAGTTGATTTAATATCTATTTCAGAATATAATGTTTTAAACAATACCATTTGAGGTATTTTCCTTTATGCTTTTACTTTATAAATCTCATATATATATATATAGTTACATTCTCTATGCTTCTTAGGTGCTCAAATTCATTCTTAAATAAAATTTCACACCCCTAACTGATTTGAATTGTGATGGCATCTCCTGTTTAGATGTAAAAGCCTTAGTCATAAATATATTTTGTAATTTTAACTAGTTTTTTTTCATTTTCAGCCCAATACAGAAGGACTTGGTTTATCAAAAAATCTTTTGATTACCAGGTAAGTAATATTTGTCTTTTATTTTCATTCCTGCTTTTTAGTATTTATCTCTTTTTTTTCAATTAAAAGACATTTTTAAGAGGTTTCTAAATTATAATTAGTAATATATATTTTTTTAAGATGGAGAGAAAAGGTTTTTAGTCTTCTAGTGCAGCAAAAATCTTCTGAAATTGTGCACAAGAATGATGTGAATAACTTAAACCAAAAGGTGAGTTTTGAAATGTGACACTTAATAAAATATTTTAAAGCCATTCTTTGCAAATTTATATTATTTTTTTTAAAGAGAATATAGAACTAATGCCTTTTAAGTTGTCACTCTTAACGGTATTTTAAAAAACATGTTTTTAGTCTAGATTGTATTTCAGTTTTTCAATCATTGAACATTTTGTTGGAGATTTAGTTATCACTTTTTCCTTATAAAATGGACTTTGTTTAAATTAGAATTTTATTTTTTTCATTCAGCGATGCAAAATATTACTTGAATAAATTTGAACCTTAACTCTTCTCTTTTAAATTGAAAGCCTTATTTAAAGAAGCATTATTTAAAATTCATTTTTTGGGGGGTATTTTTACACAAGTTATAAATTAAAAACAGTTATTTGGAAAATTATATATGTGTAATGAAAAAAATCTCTCTATAATTAATAGCTTTGGAATCATATTCAAATTCTTGCATCTTTTCAAATAAATTAAGCCGTATGAAAAATAATTTAGAATAATATCTTTAACAAATAGATCTAATTCAAGTCAAAAAATTTATTTTTTAAATTGAAAAATTAGATTAGAGGTTTAACAGACAAACTGGCTGCCAGTGATGCTAATGTTGAAGTATTCAAGCTTTCTTTAGTAGATAAATCTGCCCAACTTCAGATGGAAAGAAATAGCAAAGAGGTAAAATGTATATTTTAAACTTCCTGTAATATAAAGAAACTTTATTTATCTGGATGTTGAATGTAATTTGTCTTGATTGGAATTAAAACTTAATCATTATAACTATCTTTATTTCCTCAGCGACTGCAGCAGGAGTTGGATCATTTAAATAAAGTTGCCATTTGTTTAGATGACCAGTCTAGGGACAGCCTGGACAGTGTGAAAGGCCTTACAGAATTCATAGAAAGGTTCTTATTCCTAATGATAATACTTGACATTATTGTTTCAATGTTTTTCATTTTTATATTCAGTTATATCTTTTTTCTATAAATTCCTAGATAAGAGACACCTTGACAAAACACTTAAAATAAATAAATATTTCTTAAGTATGTCCAGTTTGGGGGGGGGGTGTATGGGGAGCTACTAGAGCAAAGGTGGGGAACTTTTTTTCTGCCAAGGGTCATTTGGATATTTAAAGCATCATTCGCTGACCATAAATAAATCAGGGCTGGCGCCCTAGTGACTGTCTCAGGCATGGAATCCCCGCACATCTCAGCATTCTCAGGGTGATGTAATTTTCATGGAATGAATTTAAATCATGATCTTGCGGGTCCTTGCTTGTCCTTCAAAATTTATGTTATTTTTATGATTGACTAAATACAAATTAATGTTAGTATGAAAAAAAACTCCAATATTTATTGGGTTCTAAATTCCACCGACAGGCCAAACCAAACGATCTCACTGGCTTTTTGTGGCCCACGGGCTGGATGTTCCCAAGCCCTGCACTAGAGGAATAGATTATCTGAGTGGACAGGGATAATGACTGAGAATAAAGATTATATTATGGCACTATGGAGACATTGGTTGAGATGGTATTTTTCTTGGGGTTTGGAAGCCTTTAAGGGAGTGAGGGTTAATGGATGAGTTCTTTAGCAGGAGTGGATATTGTACTAGTTCATGCAAAACTACTCAGTGCGCTAACCCAGATTAACTTAATGGAACACTAATAAAGTATGTACATCAAGTAAATGGCTTAAATTAGCCGATATGGGAAATAGTGATATTGGAATAGTGAGATGGTATTTTGTGGGCAGGGGTAGTTGTTGGGGATGTGCAAGAAGGGTTTGGGTTGTTTTTTTGGTTACATTTTAATTTTATTAATAATTTTTTTCGACCGGTTTAAAGGCAGTGGATTCTTTAGGGAAAAGGGACATTTATTTTTTTTTAGTAGATGGTGAATGGGTGTAGAGGAAAGGCGTTTGGAGGAAGGTGAGGGGTGTGTGGGGGAAAGGATTTTGGAGGATGGTGAGGGGTGTGTGGGGGAAAGGAATTGGGTGGATGATGGGTTATGATTGAGTGAAGATTCAGAATTGACAGAACAGTAAGCTGTTGAGGGCTGCTTAGCCGAAACATACAATATTTTATATTGACCGTCCTCTGGTTTTTATTTAACCTGTGCATATTTCTTTTTACTGTCACATGTAGATTGTTGTGTAATATGCCTAAAATTATACCTTGGCAACACCAAATGAACCTTTTTTTTACTTAGTCAAAACTTAGCATCTGGTATTGATTCTTTTTTTTTTTTTTTTTTTTTTTTTTTTTTTTTTTTTTTTTTATTTTTTTGCTTTTTTTTTATTTTTTTTTATAAAAATTTTTGTTATTTTTTTTTTTTTTTATTTTTTTTTTTTTTTTTTTTTATTAGTTTTTTTTTTTTTTTTTTTTTTTTTTTTTTTCTTTTTTTTTTTTTTTTTTTTTTTTTTTTTTTTTTTTTTTTTTTTTTTTATTTAATTGTTAATTGCTCAGACATTTGAAAATTCTGTTAATAAAAATGTCAGCACCTTATTTTTTAATTAATATACTTTTTTTGACATGTACCAAGACTTTTTTCTTTACTTCTATTTTTTTTTTCTAAGGATTTATCAGAAAAATGAAGTCCAAATGAAGGTTATGGAGGAAAAGTCTAATGTTTTAAAGGTGATGTGTCAGAGAGTTAGCTTTGCAGCAAGCAGAATGGATCTTTTGAAAGGTAATAATAAAAATCAATGGAAGAATGGGGGCATCAAATTTAATTTACTTAATACTAAATTTGACACTAGAAATTTTCTTTCTTTTTTTTTACTGTCATTGCAACTTGTTTTTTTCTAAAATTAAATTATGTTAATTGTCTTTACATTTTTTTTTTTTAAAGCCCAGATAATTAGAAAATCTGCAATTGATTTTAGTTATGATAAATCAAGCTCAGCTTCAATATTACACTGTAAGGAAAAAGTAGAATCCAAGTAAGTGTTGTTTTATTAAAGAATCCTGAAACAAAATAAACATTTCATGTAACTTTGTATATAGGACATGTTAACACATTTTTTCTTGAAAATTAAAACATTTTTAAGTCCTGAGGTCTTACAGTAAAACATTTCAACTTTAAACTTATGATAGCACTAATATTTTAATAAATGTGACCAGTGTTTCTTTCAGAAATTTTACCCCAGGGGAGCACTTCAGATTTTTTTTTGGGGGGG
>CAXITT010001789.1:4145-21711 GCA_964033795.1 Lymnaea stagnalis
TTTTTTTTTTTTTTTTAAATGTTTTTTTTTTTTTTTTTTTTTTTTTTTTTTTTTTTTTAGGGGGGTTTGGGGGGGGGGGGTTCATTGATGGTGTGCTTATTTTTTAAAAATTTGATTGATAATATGTCTTTTTTTAAAAATTAGATGCGTTATTCTCAAAGTTCCTGCAGCATTATCACTAAACATTGATTCGGTGCCAGAGTAGTACTGGGGGATAACCCATGGTCCAGCAACTTTTCGAGTTCTCGAACTTAACATAACTGTCACAGCGCTGCAAGAAAGAAATATGTAGACTTTTGATGATGCCTCAGATATCTTTGGCTTATGTTTACATTTAGACTGTTTTGAAGTGAGGATACAAAATACGTAAATTAACGTAAACACATACACACAAACATTTTTGCTCAGCTGTGCAAAGCATCCAATGTTTCAATGAGGCTAAACAGAAGTATTTTTTTATTTTTTGGATATGCTCAATGTATACGTAGTGGACCTGCGCCTAGTCCCTTCTACTGTACTGGACATACACCAGTTTTTTTCTTATTGTAGTGGAGCTTTGCCAAGTCCTTTGCTAAAATGAACCTCTTCTAGATGAGCGCACTAATGTCGTGTAGTTTTAAAAAAAATGGCTACGCGTGTCTGGCACATCTCTATTTCAATGCTGTCCCTCTATTTGTACAGTTTGTCATTGGAAGCTGGTGAAGCAAGAACGAGAATCTTCTGCCGATATTGAAGCTTTTGATTTGAAGTGAGTTTGAGAGTCAGGTGTGACAGATGTGACAGATGTGACAGACGTGACAGCCGAAGCAGCCGATGAATGAAGCATTGCAGTTGAAAAGTGTTTAATTTTTTCCCAGGTTTTTATAAAGATAAAATTAATGCATGCGTGTTAAAGAAATAAGACCAACAGCGCCAAGTTTTTTTATATTTTTTTGAAAACATGATAAACGACCAGCAGAGACAAAGCGCTTGTCAATCGAAAACTTGAGCTAAGAAGAAATAATCAGTAAGCGTTTGAAGGTAACAAATAATAATGATTAAATCTAGAGTTTATTTCGCTGAAATGCATTGTTATTTGAGTAATGCAGTCGAGATTGTCATTCTAGGACTGGCTTAGTAAGCCACTCGTCGAAGTGCAGGACTACATAGCTACTCCATCGTCTCGCGGGGTGCCATATGATTGCTATTTAGTCCAAGAATATCTGTCTTCTTGTTTATCCACTTTTCACATTCCATCCACATAATATCATACTCGATATTGAATCGTTTTTTCTATCTCAAATTATACGCAATTTTTAAAAAAAATTAAAGTAATCGAGGTCTTAAGGGTGGTATTTAATGACATTACCTGTGTCACTTCCGCAGTTGAATATTTCTACAATTTCCTGTTAGCTACATATGGTATGCGTATACAACACGCTAAGAGTATTTTGTTTTGTTTTGAACTGTTTTTTGATGTCCAAGGCTTTCTTGCAGAAGCGTTCACTACATGGTTTTGTCATTCTTCGGATGTTTCCTCTATCCTTTATATATTTCATTTGCGCTGCCTATGTTTTCAATCGGTTCTATTGTTGGTTTTCTATAGCCTGAAAAATAACCTAAGTCTGGTGGCCACCGACCCATATGAAGCGTTTCCTGATAACCAAGCTGCCTGGGTGAGATTCGGACGTTTCTTTTCACAGGTGAGACAGTTGTTCCCCAGTTTAACTAGTAACTTAACACAGGTGAGACAGTTGTTCACCAGTTTATCTAGTGACCTTACACAGGTGAGACAGTGGTTCTCCAGTTTAACTAGTGACTTTACACAGGTTTGAGTTGCTCACTAGTTAAACAGTTGATTCTAACATCAATAATAATTTTACAAATTTGAAACCCTAACAGTCGAAATACTCCGTGATCCCAGATGTCGCCATCGCGAAGATGACACATCTTTTTTAATGCGTTCCCAAATCTGGTAAGTTGCCCAAGTCTGGTAAGTTGTCCAATTCATGGTAAGTTGTCCAATTGATGGTAAGTTGTCCAATTTCTGATAAGTTGTCCAAATCTGGTTAATTGTCCAATTGATGGTAATTTGTCCAATTGATAGTAAGTTGTCAAATTTCTGGTAAGTTGTCCAAATGTGGTAAGTTGTCCAATTTATGGTAAGTTGTCCAATTTCTGGTAAGTTGTCCAATTTCTGGTAAGTTGTCCAATTTCTGGTAAGTTGTCCAATTTCTGGTAAGTTGTCCAATTTCTGGTAAGTTGTCCAATTTCTGGTAAGTTGTCCAATTTCTGGTAAGTTGTCCAATTTCTGGTAAGTTGTCCAATTTCTGGTAAGTTGTCCAATTTCTGGTAAGTTGTCCAATTTCTGGTAAGTTGTCCAATTTCTGGTAAGTTGTCCAATTTCTGGTAAGTTGTCCAATTTCTGGTAAGTTGTCCAATTTCTGGTAAGTTGTCCAATTTCTGGTAAGTTGTCCAATTTCTGGTAAGTTGTCCAATTTCTGGTAAGTTGTCCAATTTCTGGTAAGTTGTCCAATTTCTGGTAAGTTGTCCAATTTCTGGTAAGTTGTCCAATTTCTGGTAAGTTGTCCAATTTCTGGTAAGTTGTCCAATTTCTGGTAAGTTGTCCAATTTCTGGTAAGTTGTCCAATTTCTGGTAAGTTGTCCAATTTCTGGTAAGTTGTCCAATTTCTGGTAAGTTGTCCAATTTCTGGTAAGTTGTCCAATTTCTGGTAAGTTGTCCAATTTCTGGTAAGTTGTCCAATTTCTGGTAAGTTGTCCAATTTCTGGTAAATTGTCCAATTTCTGGTAAGTTGTCCAATTTCTGGTAAATTGTCCAATTTCTGGTAAGTTGTCCAAATGTGGTAAGTTGTCCAATTTCTGGTAACTTGTCCAAATGTGGTAAGTTGTCCAGTTTATGGTAAGGTGTCTCATTTCTGGTAAGTTGTCTAAATCTGGTAAGTTGTCCAATTGCTGGAAAGTTGTCCAAATGTGGTAAGTTGTCCAATATATGGTAAGTTGTACAGTTTCTGGTAGCTGTCCAAATCTGGTAAGTTGTTCAATTTATGGTAAGTTGTCCAATTTCTGGTAATTTGTCCAAATGTGGTAAGTTGTCCAAATCTGGTAAGTTGTCCAAATCTGGTAAGTTGTCCAAATCTGATAACTAAGAAAGTTAAGTTTAATAACCCCGTTACAAAAACAATTTGAAGTTTTACCGAAATCCCTGGTGGCCTGGATGGCGTTTAGGCTTTTCCTGGTAACAAACCAATTTCCTCAATTACCTGATAAATGTTTTCCTTTTAAAAAAAACTCTGTAGGTGAGCCCCCTGCTGTATCACGTGCCCATCTTCCGGGACATGGTGTGGAGAACGCTGGAGGAATTTAGAGAGGCCAACGTGCTCTACTTGGAAATTAGAGGATCCTTCACAGGGGTGAGTTTGTTTGATAGCAGCCTGGGAGATGTACTTGGAAATTAGAGGAACCTTCACAGGGTTGATTTTGTTTGATAGCAGCCTGGGAGATGTACTTGGAAATTAGAGGAACCTTCACAGAGTTGATTTTGTTTGATAGCAGCCTGGAAGATGTACTTGGAAATTAGAGGAACCTTCACAGAGTTGATTTTGTTTGATAGCAGCCTGGGAGATGTACTTGGAAATTAGAGGAACCTTCACAGGGTTGATTTTGTTTGATAGCAGCCTGAGAGATGTACTTGGAAATTAGAGGATCCTTCACAGAGGTGAGTTTGTTTGATAGCAGCCTGGAAGATGTACTTGGAAATTAGAGGAACCTTCACGGGGTCGAGTTTGTTTGATAGCAGCCTGGGACATGTACTTGGAAATTAGAGGAACCTTCACAGGGTTGAGTTTGTTTGATAGCAGCCTGGGAGATGTACTTGGAAATTAGAGGAACCTTCACGGGGGTGAGTTTGTTTGATAGCAGCCTGGGAGATGTACTTGGAAATTAGAGGAACCTTCACAGGGTTGAGTTTGTTTGATAGCAGCCTGGGAGATGTACTTGGAAATTAGAGGAACCTTCACAGGGGTGAGTTTGTTTGATAGCAATCTACCCCACATCTTCGGCTGACGTATAAATCCACACTATTTAAGAGCCATACGTTTTACCATAATTAAAACTGTCTCTTGTTTTAATATTTTTATTGTTCGCCCTTCGCACGTGAAGAAAACCACGGCAATTATCGACTTGAAATCCTTTTACCATATATATATATAATTTTCAGCTATTCTTTAACTATTTCCCGTGCTTAAAATAAACTATCTCTGCAGAGAATATTTTTTTAGGGGGGGTAAGGGGGGGGGGTAAAATTATACTTCTCTTACGAGTCGTGGATTTCGCTTTCGGGGAAAAAATGAAGTTAATTTAAAAGATCGTTTTATGGGCGTCCAGCTGGTAGCTCTAGGTCGGCTTAAGATGTCCAGCTGGTAGCTCTAGGTCGGCTTAAGATGTCCAGCTGGTAGCTCTAGGTCGGCTTAAGATGTCCAGCTGGTAGCTCTAGGTCGGCTTAAGATGTCCAGCTGGTAGCTCTAGGTCGGCTTAAGATGTCCAGCTGGTAGCTCTAGGTCGGCTTAAGATGTCCAGCTGGTAGCTCTAGGTCGGCTTAAGATGTCCAGCTGGTAGCTCTAGGTCGGCTTAAGATGTCCAGCTGGTAGCTCTAGGTCGGCTTAAGATGTCCAGCTGGTAGCTCTAGGTCGGCTTAAGATGTCCAGCTGGTAGCTCTAGGTCGGCTTAAGATGTCCAGCTGGTAGCTCTAGGTCGGCTTAAGATGTCCAGCTGGTAGCTCTAGGTCGGCTTAAGATGTCCAGCTGGTAGCTCTAGGTCGGCTTAAGATGTCCAGCTGGTAGCTCTAGGTCGGCTTAAGATGTCCAGCTGGTAGCTCTAGGTCGGCTTAAGATGTCCAGCTGGTAGCTCTAGGTCGGCTTAAGATGTCCAGCTGGTAGCTCTAGGTCGGCTTAAGATGTCCAGCTGGTAGCTCTAGGTCGGCTTAAGATGTCCAGCTGGTAGCTCTAGGTCGGCTTAAGATGTCCAGCTGGTAGCTCTAGGTCGGCTTAAGATGTCCAGCTGGTAGCTCTAGGTCGGCTTAAGATGTCCAGCTGGTAGCTCTAGGTCGGCTCAAGATGTCCAGCTGGTAGCTGTAGCCCTGTTTAAGTGTGAACGCACGGCAAAAAAAAAACAAAATTGTCTAATGAAGCTGCTTGTGGTAGCATTCAACTTGACATCAGCAGGAGCTGGCTTAAACAATGGCATGATGTAACTGTGTGAGAGCAACATCACCGGTAAAGTGTCTATACATCCTCTCTCTCCCAGCTGTCCGAGCTGGACGGGACCGTACATGACATGAGGTACGGCGTGCTGCTGGTCAAAAACATCTCAGACGAGTTCGTCAAGAAGTATCCAGATTTTATTGGCGTTAAAGTCATTCCGTCTGGATTAAGGTTAGTGTTCACTGGCTTATGATAAACTGACTTTAGGTCAGGGTTAAGGTTATGGTTAGCGGTAAGGTTAGCATTAAGGTTAATTTTCAGTGACTAATGGTAAAATGGCTTTAGGTCAGGGTTAAGTTGCTAAAGGTTAATCTCAACTGTTTTTATTTTTAATTTTAAAGCAAAAGCAACTGCATGCTTTCTTTAAAGCCATTTCAACACAGAAAATTAAACGCCAGAACAATTTCCTTAACATAACATTTTATTATAAGTCATAAGCTTTTTTCTGTGTAACATTTAATGTATAGGAAATAGGTTTAGCTTATGGAGCAAAGACTAGAAACTAATACCATGAATTGAACTAGATAGAAGTTTTGTTACTACGTGTAATGAAAGAGATGCAAGACTCTTTTAATGGACATTTCTATATAAATGTTATTTAATATTTTATTCAATATTTCTTTTACGTTATTTTTTTTTTTTTTAATTATTGAAAAATCTTTAAAGAAACAAACAGGTGTCTCAAATCCTGGAGGAAGTGAAAACGACCATGGCGCTTCATAAGGAATTCCCGGATGTGGTGTCGGGTTATGACTTGTCAGGCAACGAGGCTCTCTACAAACCGTTGTCCTACTACAGTGAAGCCCTGCTGTACCCTAGTCAACAGGACCCGCCCTATCACCTGCCTTACTTCTTCCACGCCGGTGAAACCCGTGAGTCGAGTTTAGGGAGCTGATTCTGTTGTGGACGTGAGCGGAATGTGTTTGTTTCATTGGAGATCGGAAGCGATCTTAACGGATTGACCTAGTTTGTGAGGCCTAAATGAGTTCGATGGGTTTAAAACCTAATCAATGCAGATCGAAGTTTAATTAGTCGTTTGAACTATATTGGGCAGATAAAATGGATTCTACTCGATTTACCAAAAAAAGTTATAGATATTGATACCGGACCTAATCACTGGTGAACAAACAGAAATTTCTATGGTAAAAATTATTACTTCATAGTATAGGATTACAGAACAGATAAAAAATATACAGGAAAAGTCATCGCTAGTTTTTTGCTAGGGTTGGTGGCCCCAACAACTTTATTGCTAGGGTTGGTGGCCCCAACAATTTTATTGCTAGGGTTGGTGGCCCCAACAATTTTATTGCTAGGGTTGGTGGCCCCAACAATTTTATTGCTAGGGTTGGTGGCCCCAACAATTTTATTGCTAGGGTTGGTGGCCCCAACAATTTTATTGATACTACAGTGAAGCCCTGCTGTACCCTAGTCAACAGGACCCGCCCTATCACCTGCCTTACTTCTTCCACGCCGGTGAAACCCGTGAGTCGAGTTTAGGGAGCTGATTCTGTTGTGGACGTGAGCGGATTGTGTTTGTTTCATTGGAGATCGGAAGCGATCTTAACGGATTGACCTAGTTTGTGAGGCCTAAATGAGTTCGATGGGTTTAAAACCTAATCAATGTAGATCGAAGTTTAATTAGTCGTTTGAACTATATTGGGCAGATAAAATGGATTCTACTCGATTTACCAAAAAAAAGTTATAGATATTGATACCGGACCTAATCACTGGTGAACAAAGAGAAATTTCTATGGTAAAAATTTTTACTTCATAGTATAGGGTTACAGAACAGATAAAAAATATACAGGAAAAGTCATCGCTAGTTTTTTGCTAGGGTTGGTGGCCCCAACAATTTTATTGCTAGGATAAAAAATGAATTCTTGATACTAAGATTGTAATATTCATGTTTTACTATGCACATGTCCTGCCTGTTTACAGCCTGGCAGGGCACTGAGACAGGGTTTAACCTGGCAGACGCAATTTTGCTTAACGCCACCCGTGTTGGGCACGCCTATGCTTTGAGCAAACACCCCAAATTTCTTAAGTTGATTCTACAGAAGGGGATCCCTGTTGAGGTGCAGCCTATTTCAAATCAGGTGAGTTCTATCTGTCGAGTGGCAAACAACTTCCAATCAGGTGAGTGCAATCTGGGACAACCCATTGCCAATCAGTGAGTCCATCTGTTTAGGTGCAATCATATCATGCAACCCATATCCTATCAGCTCAGTTTAAAGAAACTATATTTTTTAAGTGATGAAAATGTGGGGGAGATGTTGAAGGAGGGGGATGGGGGGGGGGGAGACAACATAAAATATAATAAATTAAATTCTTGACACTCTTGACAATTTAAAAACGGTTATGTTAACTGATCTATGGGCTACAGCAATCGTGAATCAACAACATTGCACAATTTCTCTCGACTCTCTACCAGGTTTTACGCCTGGTCAGCGACTTCCGTAATCATCCGATGGTGTCACTGATGGCCCAGAACCTGTCTTTGGTCATTAGCTGCGATGACCGCACCACCATGGAATCGGCACCGCTGTCCCATGACTTCTTCGTGGCGTTCACGGCCATGTCCAGCGAAGACGCTGATCTGACCCTCTTGAAACAGCTGGCCATCAATTCCATCAAGTGAGCACACTGTCGAAAATTAACTCATTGATTAGCTTGGTGAAGTCAAATAATATTTTTATTTGTATATATTTTTAAAAAATCCTTTATATAAAATTGACTTTTATTGACAAAATCTTCGGGCGGCTAATTGACCCACTTCCCGTCAACCCATTGAGCTGAAATTTGGTACACAGACTCGTTCCCGATGACAAAAAATTTAGCCCCAAATTTTTGAGCCCCACATCCAAACCCCTAACCATAATTTTTATTGTCCTGTTCATCAAATGGAAGATGAAGGGAATATGATCACGGCGGTTTCGCAAAATAAATATTCCAATAACTGAGCTAACTGAGATTCCCTTTTTTTTTTTTTTTTAAATATCGCAAGTGCGTTTGGTGCGCAATCTATTTTTGTTGTCCTGAAATAGTAGGTGAAATCAATCTGCGGCATGAAAGCGGGTGGGACATTAGAAAATTAATATTAGTTCAGGGGCGTGTAAGAAAATGTGCGGTTGCAAGCTCTTGCGATGGGGTTGGGTTTGGGGAGCGCTAATTGGTATTCTTATACAATGCCTTACTTGTATGCATGTTTTGTCAAATTGTCAGCTCCACACCCCCCCCCCAAACCTCAAATCGCTTCACATTAAAATTTGTAAATGATTTAAACGGAAAACTTTGTTTTTAGTTTGTTTTTTGTTTTTTTAATTTTCCCGCATTCTTCCTTCGGCGTTTAAAGCGTTTCGTTCAACAACTAAAAAAAATAGTATAGTTTAAAATAGAAAAGTTATAATATAAATAAATTTCTATACGTATGTTTCGGCTTCTTGGTGTAGCGTTTAAAATGACCGTCCCCCATTTTCAGATTCAGCACTCTCGACCCCAAAGAAAAAGAAAAGGCGATGCAACTATGGCAGACGCAGTGGAACACATTTATCGCTGACGTGGTCCACCAATCGGGGTTAGTTCCGTCTCCAACCGTTCGTCACAACATGGCTGCTCGGTGTTCTCAAAATAGTGGAGCAACGCTCTTTGCTTTCGTGGCTGTCGTCATTCTAAACAAAATTTAAATGGATCCCGGATAAGAAGAAAATAAATATGATTGTCGTCTATCTAGGGAAATTGCAAATTGGCGGTGAAGAAAGATGACGCCATTACAGGCAAATAAACTCACATCGTTTTATTGAGAAGGGCTGTATAGTAAATAATTTACCACCTTGAACTGTAAAAAAAATAATAAACAAGATTTAAGAGAGTTTTTTCTTAAAAATTTTTATACATGAATATTCTTGGTACACGTCTTTTAAACGAAATGCTGGTATGATGTCCAGATATGTCTGTCAATAAATGACGTCATTTTTGTCCCCCCTTCCCTCTCCCCGCCCCCCACCCCCACCTTCCCCACCATCCCCTCCTCTGCCCGATGTGGGTAAAGGGTTTTATATTTTTGAACGTAAGATAAGATAAAGAGAAGATAAGATAAGATTCTTCATCCATTAAAATAAATGGAAATGTTCTTTTTTTTAAACTACATTGTATATATCCATTTGCAGCACATAAATAAATATATGTTTTTTATCCAAGACAACAGTTTATAATTAAGGGGGGGGGGGTTGGGTAGTTGTTGGAGGGGGGCATTGAGAGACCTGGGTTCTGGATACTTTTAGAATTTAAATAAAATGCGGTCCATTGTCATAGACTAATTAGTTTAATGACCATTTTAAATGAATGTCCATTCCCAATTGTGAATATCGAATTTTTTTTTAATATTTTTTTTAGCGAAAACTAAAAAAAGGTTTCCAAGGGGAGACATCGCTCGAAATTCTCCTTTTAACTAAATTTTTTTCTCCCACAACACCAGAATGCATGATAATGTTGGGACGTAGCTTAGAAAGTGGGAGTAGAGAAGAAGAGCCATTTCGGTGCACGTGGCCCGCATGCAGCAGGAAGCCAACAGAGAAGTAGCTCAAAGAGAAATCCAGACTAGGTCCACGCCACTATGAACCCATCGCATCACCACGAGCAGTTCATGATCCGGCAGTGTCTTCATCGGGCCTAACCATTAATTAGTTATGAAAATATTGTGAACAGGTTCTGGTTTCTTCAATTGTGCCAATAATTTTTTTTTCATTTTTGTCTTTCCAATTTTTTTTTAAAACTTCCAACCATCCTCAACTACTCTGAACCAATTAAATACCAGTAACATTTAAAGTGTTTCTAAAATTATTGAAGCGTTCTAAAGATGCATTTTATAAAGTCGGATGTACCTGACTGTTATTTTCAACACCTTATTTCTGAAACAAAATAGAACAATTCCGTTCATACAGATTGTGATTATTTGTGACAGAACTGTCCCAACTTGTAGGACATAAATGTACCACTATGAAAGGGATCACTGGAGGAGACGAGAAACGTTAGTTCGGCGTTCCCAGTAGGTGGTAGTGCCAACTTTACGACAGAGTGGTGTCTCTTGATAATTTAAAAACATATTTTTTTTTTAAAACATCTGTTTTTGAGTTCTTGAAAAGGCGCGTTGCAGCGTATCAAAGAGTCTCCTTAAAAGTTGTGTTACAGTTGCATGATTATGGAACGACGCACCTCAAACTCAACAATATAAGACCACTTATTATTATTATTATTATTTCAAAATTCATTACACATCTGGACTATATTTACGTAACTGCTTGATATATGTATTTGGTGAGTTCCTCAGCCCCACCACCCACACACCCGCCCCCCCCCACCAAGCAAACCTCCCAGCCACCTCAGCAGACGTCTCTGTGACTTTTTATTTATCTTTTATGTAGCATCAAGAGGAAGTCACGTGATTGTATTTGATATAAAGCTGGGGAGGGGGGTGAGGTGTGTGCGGGTTGCTGGGAAGGGGTCTGTGGGTGGTTGGGGGGCGTTGTGTTGGTGGTTTAATGACCATAAACTTGATCATAAACGTGACCACGAACGTGATTGTAAACATGACCATAAACCTGACCATATATGTGACCATGAACGGGACCATAAGCATGACCATAAATGTGATCTTGAACGTGATCATAAACATGACCATAAATGTGACCATGAACGTGACCATAAACGTGACCTTAAACGTGACCATGATCGTGATCATAAACATGGCTGTAAATGTGACTATAAACATGACCATAAACGTGACCATAAATGGGACCATGAACGTAACCATAAACTTGACCATAATAAACATGACCATAAACGTGACCATGGACGTGACCATAAACGTGAGTCTGTCTTTAAAGGCCCTTATTTGACTTTCATTCGCTGGTCGATTATGAGGATTAAGGCCGTCTTCCTGCACGGAATGCCATGACGTATGAAGGTAATTAAAGCAGACCAGTCAAAAAGCTATCAAACTTAAGCACACTCCCCATGACTGCTATAACTGTAATGCAGAAGACCATCACACTTAAGCACACTCCCCATGACTGCTATAACTGTAATGCAGAAGACCATCAAACTTAAGCACACTCCCCATGACTGCTATAACTGTAATGCAGAAGACCATCAAACTTAAGCACACTCCCCATGACTGCTATAACTGTAATGCAGAAGACCATCAAACTTAAGCACACTCCCCATGACTGCTATAACTGTAATGCAGAAGACCATCAAACTTAAGCACACTCCCCATGACTGCTATAACTGTAATGCAGAAGACCATCAAACTTAAGCACACTCCCCATGACTGCTATAACTGTAATGCAGAAGACCATCACACTTAAGCACACTCCCCATGACTGCTATAACTGTAATGCAGAAGACCACAAACAAATACATTATTCTAATTCACTTACATATGCTGCTGTCAGAGGCTGTCAACTGTTGTATTTTGTTGACACATAAATTTACATATTATTAATCTTTAATAATGGCTAACATTTTAGAAAATAGATCAGTCAGTAACTCGGTAAGAAATCTTCCAGATATTTTATCGATGTAAAAATCCGTATGATGTCACGTGACCATAAAGTTTGAGCTTACTTTATAACGTCCTTTTATTGAATGGCAACCCTGGCAGCCTTGGCAACCCGTGGCAACCCTTGGCAACCCTTGGTCAGTAAGTGTTGTCCGAAACAAAAGCAGGGTTCGAAGTAGTGAGATGGTAGTGGGTCGAAGTACACGGTACATAAGGTGGTGTATAGGGTGATGTAGGTGGGTGCGGGGTAATGTTTTTGGGACGTAAGGTGGGTGCAGCGTGCAGGGTTGTGTATAAGGGACGTAAGGTGGGCGCGGAATGCAGGGTTGTGTATAAGGGACGTAAGGTGGGCGCGGAGTGCAGGGTTGTGTATAAGGGACGTAATGTGGGATGCAGAGTGCAGGGTTGTGTATAAGGGACGTAAGGTGGGCGCAGAGTGCAGGGTTGTGTATAAGGGACGTAATCTGTGTTCAGTGCGATGTAGACGGGGGACTCATTTTCTTTGACGCCGTAAGGCGAAGGCTATTGATCTATACTTAACTTGTCAACATATATTTTAATCCGCTTAATGCCCACCATCATATCTGAGGTAGACGAATCAAAGTGGATCATCGCATAGTAAAATAATTGGTGTCTGAAATCATCTCAAATATTGATGCAGAATATTATTTATTGGGACAGAAAAGAAATGGTCATGTGACATCTGTTTAAAATGAGCCCAATATAAAACCAAAAAAATCATGATAACACTGTTGAAGTCGTGTCCTCAAAAATTATTTTATTATGAATATTAGATATTAAACTGGATTGAGTGTTTGAGAGCTAATGGTTAAAAGCCAGAGGCGGGTCTCTAAAGGGTTCTAAAACAGTCCTCACATCTTGTGTAGTATTAGCTGAGTGTATACGTTTCGTTGTCAGTTACAGAGTATCATCCAGTGTGTTGGGGAGAAATTAGTTTCTTAGACATGAACAACTCTATTCACTGAGCTATCTCGTGATTAGCGTCACGATGAATCTGCATCGTTCAGCACAAGGGTCCTAAACAACTGAACCGTGGACCGGTAACGAAAATGGGCTCGCATGGTGATACTGAGCGCGTTATTTTGTTTGTTTTTTGCGCACTTGAATTAAACCAAATACAGCCCCCTTCCCGCCCCCCCCCCGGGGCCCCCAATTACAGTTTAAAATAAATTCCTTGCCCAAATCGGGTCCATGGTGTCAAAAAAAAAAGTTGGGAACCGCTGGTTTAACATATTTGTTTTCTTACAATGCTCAACATTATTGGTATTCAGTTTGAGAAACATTTAAAATCGAAGCGGCGAGCTCAATAGAAGCCATATTTGTGATCATCCGGTCAACTGTTAGCACATTGGAAGACTGGGCGAGCTGCGAAAAGATGACAGACAAGAGTTTCGAGTCTGAGATTGTCTTAAAACTTTGTACATACGACGAAACTTCAATGGACATTTTTACTTTGCCTTCTGGAGCACCATGAAGACAAACGGACACCACTGACGCCACAGAAGCCGTAGACACGCGCTATCTACACGTGCGTATTCATCAAAGTTCTCACCGCTCATAGGAGAAAGGCGCGTCACCCTCAGAAGGATCCATTAAGGTAAGAGAAATGGTATTCTCTATTTGCAATGGAAATGGTAGAAAAATATATTTGGAAGTTTGAATCGAAAGACAGGACAATGAGAAAAGAACTTTTCAGCTAAGAGCCTTCCTCGGCAGACAAGTCATTGGAAAATACAACAAGAAACAGAAACAAGTTTTTTTTTTTTTTTTTTTTAAATTAGTGTTTGCCTTTGTTTTTGCAGGACATTGGGTTTTTACTAAACCAATATGTTTTTTTTTTTGTGGAAGTAAAGGAATTTATGTATTAATTATGGAAAAAATATGATCTTAACGGATAAAAATAGTTTGGAGATATGTAAAAATATGAAATAAGAAAAGAACAGGAGAATAATTTATTAATTCCATTTAGTAAAATTGTACCGAAATTCTGAACTAGGTCGTTTTTCGGCGGCGCGTTGGTACAGGAAATCAGTGCCATGATGGATACAGTGTTTTATATGGTTTGTTTCGTGTCTTATCTCATCATGGTTTCGTTAGCCAAGTATTTTTGGTAAGAGTTTTTTAAGTCTTCATAATCCATAGCATTAAATTAGCACCCAGGCTATGGTCGCTACGTCACCAAGTGGTCCAAGCGAACTGTGTGTCAAGACGTCAATGGAGTGGTTTGACACAAAAACTTTGGTATGTAGTAAACGTGTAGATTCTGTTTAAAACAAAGCGATGCATGGATTGTGTTACGTTTTATTATTCCGCAATGGAATTCCGTTTCAATTTTGATGCAATGAGATTAAGTTAGTTTTTTTTTTGTTTTTTTTAATTTCCTGAAAGGGGATACTTTGACTTTTTACGCCATTACCAATGAAATAAAACATTTTTAATATTGACTAATGTGTCCACATTCTGTAATACGTCTGATAGAATTTCTGATACACTTTTATATTTCTAGTGTTGCCACGATGCACCGATGAAAGCTTGCTTTAAAAATTATATACAGTTAGGAGATATGTTAAAAAAAACAACAAAATAAATAATAAACAAACCAAAACAAAAACACAATAAAACATCAGCAATAACAACAGCAACAACAGCAGCAACAACAGCAACAACACAGCAATAGCAGCAAAAACATGAGCAACAACAGCAACAACAACAGCAACAACAGCAGCAACAACAGCAGCAACAACAGCAACAACAGCAACAACAGCAGCAACAACAACAGCAACAATAACAGCAACAACACAGCAATAGCAGCAACAACATGAGCAACAACAGCAGCAACATCAGCAACAACAGCAGCAACAACAACAGCAACAGCAGCAGCAACAGCAGCAACAGCAACAACAACAACAACTGCAACAACAACATAACAACAACAAAAGCAGCAACTGCAACAACAACAACAGTAACAACAGCAGCAACAGCAGCAACAGCAGCAACAGCAACAACAGAAATTCAAGTTTTCTTGTTCGCTTACTTACGTCTCTTTTACGAAATTTTACTTCAGTGATGTATATTGTCCTTGCGTGAACTCACACTCTCACTACGTCTTACTTCAGTGATGTATATTGTCCTTGCGTGAACTCACACTCTCACTACGTCTTACTTCAGTGATGTATATTGTCCTTGCGTGAACTCACACTCTCACTACCGTCGAACTCTCGCCATGACACTTTCTCGTTGTCGCTTTCATGTAGCTGTGTCATTCTCTCGCTATGTCACCTTCTAGCTATGTCACTTGCTAGCTAAGTCACTTCCTACGTCTTATCGCCTTCTCACTATGTTACTTCCTCGCTACACTTGTACCGCTACAGAATACACTGGGACTACCATATAAGACACTGGGACTGCCAAAGAAGACACTGGGACTGTCATAGATGACAATGGGACTGCCATAGATGACAATGGGACTGCCATAGATGACAATGGGACTGTCATAGAAGACACTGGGACTGCCATAGAAGACACTGGGACTGTCATGGAAGACACTGGGACTGTCATAGATGACACTGGGACTGCCATAGATGACACTGGGACTGTCATAGAAGACACTGAGACTGCCATAGATGACACTGGGACTGCTATAGAAGACACTGGGACTGTCATAGAAGACAATGGGACTGCCATAGACGACCCTGGGACTGTCATACAAGACACTGGGACTGCCATACAAGACGCTTTGGCAGCCTAAGTCACTAAGCTACTATTTATATCTGTTGTTAAACATTTATCCAAAGATTTTGTCCTAAGGACAGCTTACAGACTACACCAATAGACACAACTGACGTCACAGTCACATAACTTAGAGGCCCGTGTTGTCTTTACAAGTTTCATCATTAAAGTAAACAACCCCTCTTCCCCCACTCTCGCCATTGAAATTTACTGCCCATCAATGATGCCCAAAGTGAAATGGTTCTTCGCCGTGTGCCTTGTCTGTTTCGTGGCTACTCTCATCATGGCGTCGTTGAACAAAACATTTTTGGTTGGAGTTTTGATAGCGCAAGGCTTCCCATTGCCCAGCGCTGGCCGAAGACATGTTGCCGATACCTCACCCAGCGGTCGAAGTGGTCATTGGATAGCATGGACGGATCATCGACATGAATGGTTCTCACAAAGATACAGGTCAGTGGTTATTTTTTTTAAAAAATCAGCTTTCTAATCAATTCATATTATGCTTTAGGTGCGTGACTATGATGGGCGTCAGATGCTTCAATTCATTGAAAATAAAGGAGCACGGTCTGATTGCAGTTATAACTTCAACTGTGTGTGTGGCGTAGTTTGGAATTGAATGCATGAGATCAACAACAGTGCAGACGTGTGTGTTTTTTTAAAAATTATCAGCTGAAATTGCACTAGATTAATTAACTATCTATTAATTTTTCTGAAAATTCTTGAACTACTGATGAAAGTATCGTGAGACTAGTGCGTTAGCGGAAATAACTAACACAAACACACACAAATGGATATAGCGTGGTAGCAGGTTTGGGGGGGGGGCAAAACATTACACAGAATTTAGTTTTTGGGCCAAGTTGTGAGTGTGAGTGACTTCAGTGTGGGAGACTTTTGTTTGTGAGTCTTAAGCTAGCGAGACTTTGTCCTGAGATCTTATTTCAGTTCAAGCCTAAGTCTTCATCTCAAATTCTTGGTTGCTCTGTTTTATAACAATTCTGAGGCTAAATAAAATGTATGATGAGTTTCACCATTTTATTTTTTTTCTTATTTCAACCAATCCTGTCTCATCAATAGATTTGGCCATTACAAGAACAAAAGCCAACATGGCGACGAAACGTTTCAGCCAATCAACGCTCACCAGGCTTGGGTTTACTCCGCCTACTTCGATCCAGCCAATCAGACAGTTTATACCATTAAGGTTTTCGCCATTGGGAAATACTTTGATAACCACCCCGTCCAGTGTCATCTAGAGGAGAACGGAAGTACGATTGTTGTGAATGGAACCAGAGAAACAGTGCCTGACGGACACAATTCTGGGTAATAGTTCATTCCAATAGGTCATCCAACTGGTCATCCATTAGGTCATCCAAAAGGTCGTCCAATAGGTCATCCAGCAGGTCATTCAAGAGGTCATTCGAAAGGTCATCCAACATGTCATCCAATAGGTCATCCTAATTTTAACCCGCTAAACAAACTTCCTTATTTTATTAACAAATTCAGCCATTTTTTTATGGGACACTTCCCATTTCTTCCACCCACGAAAAGCCCCGAATTCCTATTTCATGTTTCTAAACTAAATCCCACGTATACTTTCAATCTGAATAGTTTCTTTAATTTCAATTCACGGTGTTGTCATCCAACACTTGTTTACAGTGCCAAAATGACTGCCCCAACCGAAGATATAAGAGCAGGGCAACCTAAAAGGATTTTAACCCCAGAACATAATAAGTTTTTTTGTTTTTTTTTAATTTCTAGGCAATCGTACTCCAATGCAACAAGATAATGTCGGGAGTATCGGGGATACCCAACTTGTAACTTAATTCATATCTACTCATTTATCTTAAAAAAGAAAAACAGAGGAAGTCATCACAGCCGAACTTGTTATTCATCTCTGTGTCGCCTGGTTTTCATTGTTACATTTTATAATGTACTTTTGTTGCTTTTTTTTTTTTACTTCCCCACAGATTTTGGGCTGTTTGCTACTTTTGCTCTTTTATTA
>CAXITT010001790.1:6054-16595 GCA_964033795.1 Lymnaea stagnalis
AGTCTTAGTCTAAGTCTAAGTCTAAGTCTAAGTCTAAGTCTAAGTCTAAGTATAAGAAGTCTAAGTCTAAGTCTAAGTCTAAGTCCAAGTCTAAGTCTAAGAAGTCTAAATCTAAGTCTAAGTTTAAGTATAAGTCTAAGTCTAAGTCTAAGTCTAGTCTAAGTCTAAGTCTAAGTCTAAGGCTAAGTCTAAGTCTAAGTCCAAGTCTTAGTCTAAGTCTAAGTCTAAGTCTAAGAAGTCTAAGTCTAAGAAGTCTAAGTCTAAGTCTAAGTCTAAGTCTAAGTCTAAGAAGTCTAAATCTAAGTCTAAGTCTAAGTCTAAGTCTAAGTCTTATTCTAAGTCTAAGTCTAAGTCTAAGTCTAAGAAGTCTAAGTCTAAGTCTAAGAAGTCTAAGTCTAAGTCTAAGTCTAAGAAGTCTAAGTCTAAGTCTAAGTCTAAGTCTAAGTCTAAGTTTAAGTCAAAGTCAAAGTCAAAGTCTAAGTCTAAGTCTAAGTCTTAGTCTAAGTCTTAGTCTAAGTCTAAGTCTAAGTCTAAGTCTAAGTCTATGTCTAAGTCTAAGTCTAAGTCTAAGTCTAAAAAGTCTAAGTCTAAGTCTAAGTCTAAGTCTAAGTCTAAGAAGTCTAAGTCTAAGTCTAAGTCTAAGTCTAAGTTTAAGTCAAAGTCAAAGTCAAAGTCTAAGTCTAAGTCTAAGTCTTAGTCTAAGTCTATGTCTAAGTCTAAGTCTAAGTCTAAGTCTAAGAAGTCTAAGTCTAAGTTTAAGTCTAAGTCTAAGTCTAAGTCTAAGTCTAAGTCTAAGAAGTCTTAGTCTAAGTCTAAGTCTAAGTCTAAGTCTAAGTCTAAGTCTAAGTATAAGAAGTCTAAGTCTAAGTCTAAGTCTAAGTCCAAGTCTAAGTCTAAGAAGTCTAAATCTAAGTCTAAGTTTAAGTATAAGTCTAAGTCTAAGTCTAAGTCTAGTCTAAGTCTAAGTCTAAGTCTAAGGCTAAGTCTAAGTCTAAGTCCAAGTCTTAGTCTAAGTCTAAGTCTAAGTCTAAGAAGTCTAAGTCTAAGAAGTCTAAGTCTAAGTCTAAGTCTAAGTCTAAGTCTAAGAAGTCTAAATCTAAGTCTAAGTCTAAGTCTAAGTCTAAGTCTTATTCTAAGTCTAAGTCTAAGTCTAAGTCTAAGAAGTCTAAGTCTAAGTCTAAGAAGTCTAAGTCTAAGTCTAAGTCTAAGAAGTCTAAGTCTAAGTCTAAGTCTAAGTCTAAGTCTAAGTTTAAGTCAAAGTCAAAGTCAAAGTCTAAGTCTAAGTCTAAGTCTTAGTCTAAGTCTTAGTCTAAGTCTAAGTCTAAGTCTAAGTCTAAGTCTATGTCTAAGTCTAAGTCTAAGTCTAAGTCTAAAAAGTCTAAGTCTAAGTCTAAGTCTAAGTCTAAGTCTAAGAAGTCTAAGTCTAAGTCTAAGTCTAAGTCTAAGTTTAAGTCAAAGTCAAAGTCAAAGTCTAAGTCTAAGTCTAAGTCTTAGTCTAAGTCTATGTCTAAGTCTAAGTCTAAGTCTAAGTCTAAGAAGTCTAAGTCTAAGTTTAAGTCTAAGTCTAAGTCTAAGTCTAAGTCTAAGTCTAAGAAGTCTAAGTCTAAGTCTAAGTCTAAGAAGTCTAAGTCTAAGTATAAGTCTAAGAAGTCTAAGTCTAAGTCTAAGTCTAAGTCTAAGTCTAAGTCTAAGTCTAAGTCTATGTCTAAGTCTAAGTCTAATTCTAAAAAGTCTAAGTCTAAGTCTAATTGTAAGAAGTCTAAGTCTAAGTCTAAGTTTAAGTCTAAATCTAAGTCTAAGTCTAAGAAGTCTAAGAAGTCTAAGTCTAAGTTTAAGTCTAAGTCTAAGTCTATGTCTAAGTCTAAGTCTCAGTCTATGTCTAAGTCTTAGTCTAAGTCTAAGTCTTAGTCTTAGTCTAAGTCTAAGTCTTAGTCTAAGTCTAAGTCTAAGGCTATGTCTAAGTCTAAGTCTAAGTCTAAGTCTAAGTCTAAGTCGTAGTCTTAATCTAAGTCTAAGTATTAGTCTAAGGCTATATCTAAGTCTAAGTGTAAGTCTAAGTCTAAGTCTAAGTCTAAGTCTTAGTCTAAGTCTAAGTCTAAGTCTAAGTCTAAGTCTAAGTCTAAGTCTAAGTCTAAGTCTTAGTCTTAGTCTTAGTCTTAGTCTTAGTCTTAGTCTTAGTCTTAGTTTTAGTCTTAGTCTTAGTCTTAGTCTTAGTCTTAGTCTTAGTCTTAGTCTTAGTCTTAGTCTTAGTCTTAGTCTTAGTCTTAGTCTTAGTCTTAGTCTTAGTCTTAGTCTTAGTCTAAGTCTAAGTCTAAGTCTAAGTCTAAGTCTAAGTCTAAGTATAAGTCTAATTCTAAGTCTAAGTCTAAGAAGTGTAGTCAAAATGTAGTGAAAGTGTAACCAAAGTGTAACCAAAGTGTAACCAAAGTGTAACCAAAGTGTAACCAAAGTGTGATCAAAGTGTAACCAAAGTGAAACAAAAGTGTAGCCAAAGTGTAGTCAAAGTGTAGTCATTGTGTAATCAAAGTGTAACCAAAGTGTAGTCAAAGTGTAACCAAAGTGTAACAAAAATGTAACCAAAGTGTTGTCAAAGGGTAACCAAATTGTATCCAAAGTCTACCAATTTGTAACCAAAGTGTAACCAAATTGTAACCAAAGTGTAATAAAAGTGTATTCAAAGTTTAACCAAAGTGTAGTCAAAGTGTTTCCAAAGTCTAACCAAAGTGTAACCAAAGTGTAATCAAAGTGTACCAAAGTGTAACCAAAGTGTAACCAAAGTGTAACCAAAATGTAACCAAAGTGTAACCATAGTGTAACCAAAGTGTAACCAAAGTGTATTTAAAGTGTAACCAAAAAGCAGTCAAAGTTGAACGAAAGTGTAGTCAAAGTGTAACAAAAGTGTAGTCAAAGTGTAACTAAAGTGGAACCATAGTGTAGTCAAAGTGTAAACAAAGTGTAACCGAAATGTAGTCAAAATGTAAACAAAGTGTAACCAAAATGTAACCAAAGTGTAACCAAAGTGTATCAAAAGTGTAACTACATCATATACATATAAATCTATACCTACAGCTGCAACTACATCAATTACAACTAAATCTATATCTACAGCTTCAGTTACATCATATACAACTAAATCTATACCTACAGCTGCAACTACATCAATTACAAATACATATATATCTACAGCTGCAACTACATCAATTTAAACTATTTCTATATCTACAGCTGCAACTACATCAATTACAACTAAATCTATACCTACAGCTGCAACTACATCAATTACAACTAAATCTATATCTAAAACTGCAAATACATCAATTATAACTAAATCTATACCTACAGCTGCAACTACATCATATACACATAAATCTATACCTACAGCTGCAACTACATCAATTACAACAAAATCTATATCTACAGCTTCAACTACATCATATACAACTAAATCTATACCTACAGCTGCAACTACATCAATTACAAAAAATTTATATCTACAGCTGCAACTACATCAATTTAAACTATTTCTATATCTACAGCTGCAACTACATCAATTACAACTAAATCTATATCTACAGCTGCAACTACATCAATTACAAATAAATCTATATCTACAGCTTCAACTACATCAATTTAAACTATTTCTATATCTACAGCTGCAACTACATCAATTACAACTAAATCTATATCTACAGCTGCAAATACATCAATTATAACTAAATCTATACCTACAGCTGCAACTACATCATATACACATAAATATCTACCTACAGCTGTAACTACATCAATTACAACTAAATCTATATCTACAGCTTCAACTACATCATATACAACTAAATCTATACCTACAGCTGCAACTACATCAATTACAAATAAATATATATCTACAGCTGCAACTACATCAATTTAAACTATTTCTATATCTACAGTTTCAACTACATCAATTACATCAGAATCTATATCTACAGCTTCAACTACATCAATTACAAATAAATCAATATCTACAGCTGCAAATACATCAATTATAACTAAATCTATATCTATAGCTTCAACTACATCAATTACAAATAAATCTATATCTACAGCTGCAACTACATCAATTACATTTAAATCTATACATACAGCTGCAACTGCATCAATTACAACTAAATCTATCTCTACAGCTGAAACTACATCAATTACAACTGAATCTATATCTACAGCTGCAACAACATCAATTAAAACTAAATCTATATCTACATCTGCAACTATATCAATTACACATATATCTATATCTACAGCTGCAACTACATCAATTTCAATTATATCTATACCTACAGCTGCAACTACATTAATTACAAATAAATATATACCTACAGCTGCAACTACATCAATTTCAACTATATCCATACCTTCAGCTGCAACTGCATTAATTACAACTAAATCTATACCTACAGCTGCAACTACATCAATTACAACTAAATCTATATCTACAGCTGCAACTACAGCAATTATAACTAAATCTATATCTACAGCTTCAACTACATCAATTACAACTAAATCTATATCTACAGCTGTAACTGCAACAATTACAACTAAATCTATACCTACAGCTGCAACTGCATAAATTACACTTAAATCTATACCTTCAGCTGCAACTACCTCATATACACATAAATCTATACCTACAGCTGCAACTACATCAATTACAACTAAATCTATACCTACAGCTGCCACTACATCATATACAACTAAATCTATATCTACAGCTACCACTACATCAATTTAAACTATTTCTATATCTACAGCTGCAACTACATCAATTACAACTAAATCTATATCTACAGCTGCAACTACATCAATTACATTTAAATCTATACATACAGCTGCAACTACATCAATTACAACTAAATCTATATCTACAGCTGCAACTACATCAATTACATTTAAATCTATACCTACAGCTGCATCTGCACCAATTACAACTAAATCTATACCTACAGCTGCAACTGCATAAATTACAACTAAATCTATACCTACAGCTAAAACTACATCAATGACAACTAAATCTATATCTAGCGCTGCAACTACATCAATTACAACAAAATCTTTGTCTAAAGCTGCAACTACATCAAATACAACTAAATCTATACCAACAGCTGCAACTACATCAATTACAAATACAGATATATCTACAGCTGCAACTACATCAATTTAAACTATTTCTATATCTACAGCTGCAACTACATCTATTACAACTAAATCTTTACCTACAGCTGCAACTACATCAATTACTACTAAATCTCTATCCACAGCTGCAACTACATCAATTATAAGTAAATATATATCACTAGCTTCAACTAAATCAATTACAACTAAATCTTTATCTACAGCTGCAACTACATCATATACAAATAAATCTATACCTAAAGCTGCAACTACTTCAATTACAAATACAGATATATCTACAGCTGCAACTACATCAATTTAAACTATTTCTATATCTACAGCTGAAACTACATCAATTAAAACTAAATCTATATCTACAGCTTCAAATACATCAATTAACCCTAAATCTATATCTACAGCTGCAACTACATCAATTTCATCTAAATCTATATCTACAGCTGCAACTACATCAATTCTAACTGAATCTATATCTACAGCTGCAATTACATAAATTACAACTAAATTTTAATCTACAGCTGCAACTACATCAATTATAAACTAAATATATAACTAAGGCTGCAACTACATCAATTGCAACTAAATCTATATATTTAGCTGTACCTACATCAATTACAACTGAATCTATATCTACAGCTGCACATACATCAATTACAACTAAATCTATATCTACAGCTTCAACTACATCAATTGCATTTAAATCTATACCTACAGCTGCAACTAAATCAATTACAACTAAATCTATACCTACAGATGCAACTGCACCAATTACAACTAAATCTATACCTACAGCTGCAACAGCATCATATTTACATAAATCTATACCTACAGCTGCAACTATATCAATTACAACTAAATCTATACCTACAGCTGCAACTACATCATATACAACCAAATCTATATCTACAGCTGCAACTACATCAATTTAAACTATTTCTATATCTACAGCTGTTCCTACATCAAATAAAACTAATTCTATATCTACAGCTGCAACTACATCAATAACATTTAAATCTATACCTACAGCTGCAACTGCAACAATTACAACTAAATCTATACCTACAGCTGCAACTGCATAAATTACAACTAAATCTATACCTACAGCTGCAACTACATCATATACACATAAATCTATACCTACACTTGCAACTACATCAATTACAACTAAATCTATATCTACAGCTGCAACTACATCAATTTCAACAATATCTATATCTACAGCGGCAACTGCATTAATTATTACTAAATCTATATCTACAGCTGCAACTAAATCAATTTAAACTATTTCTATATCTACAGCTGCAACTACATCTATTACAACTAAATCTGTACCTACAGCTGCAACTACATCAATTACAACTAAATCTTAATCTACAGCTTCAACTACATCAATTACAACTAAATATATAACTAAGGCTGCAACTACATCAATTGCAACTAAATCTATATCTTTAGCTGTACCTACATCAATTACATCTAAATCTATATCTACAGCTGAAACTTCATCAATTAAAACTAAATCTATATCTACAGCTGCAACTACATCAATTACATCTAAATCTATATCTACAGCTGCAACTACATCAATTCTAACTGAATCTATATCTACAGCTGCAATTACAAAAATTACAACTAAATCTTAATCTACAGCTGCAACTACATCAATTGCAACTAAATCTATATCTTTAGCTGTACCTACATCAATTACAACTGAATCTATATCTACAGCTGAAACTACATTAATTACAACTCAATCTATATCTACAGCTGCAACTACATCAATTACATCTAAATCTATATCTACAGCTTCAACTACATCAATTCTAACTGAATCTATATCTACAGCTGCAATTACAAAAATTACAACTAAATCTTAATCTACAGCTGCAACTACATCAATTGCAACTAAATCTATATCTTTAGCTGTACCTACATCAATTACAACTGAATCTATATCTACAGCTGAAACTACATTAATTACAACTCAATCTATATCTACAGCTGCAACTACATCAATTACATTTAAATCTATACCTACAGCTGCAACTACATCAATTACAACTAAATCTATACGTACAGCTGCAACTGCACCAATTACAACTAAATCTATACCTACTGCTGCAACTGCATCAATTACAACTAAAGCTATACCTACAGCTGCAACTACATCATATACACATAAAGATATACCTACAGCTGCAACTACATTAATTACAACTAAATCTATACCTATAGCTGCAACTAGATCATATACAACTAAATCTATACCTACAGCTGCAACTACATCAATTACAAATAAATATATATCTACAGCTGCAACTACATCAATTTCAACTATATCTATAACTACAGCTGCAACTGCATTAATTACAACTAAAGCTATACCTACAGATGCAACTACATCAATTACAACTGAATATATATCTACAGATGCAACAACATCAATTACAACTAAGTCTCTATCTACAGCTGCAACTACATCAATTACAAATAAATCTATATATACAGCTGCAACTACATTAATTACAAACACATTTATACCTACAGCTGCAACTACATCAATTACAACTAAATCTTAAATTACACCTGCAAAAACATCAATTACATTTAAATCTATATCTACAGCTGCAACTACATCAATTACAACTAAACCTTCATCTACAGCTGCAACTACATCAATTACAACTAAATCTAAAATTACAGCTGCAACTACATCAATTACAACTAAATCTCTATCTACAGCTGAAACTACATCAATTACAACTAAATCTATATCTACAGCTGCAACTACATCAATTACAACTAAATATATATCTACAGCTGCAACTACATAAATTACAGTAATATATATTTCTACAGCCTCAACTACATCAAATTAAACTAAATCTATATCGACAGTTGCAGCTACATCAATTCTAACAAAATCTATAACTACAGCTGAAACTACATCAATTACAACTTAATCTTTAATTACAGCTGCAACTACATCAATTACAACTAAATCTACAATTACAGCTGAAACTATATCAAATACAACTAAATATATATATTTACAGCAGCATCTACATCAATTACAACTGAATCTATATCTACAGCTGCAACTACATCAATTACAACTAAATCTGTATCTACGGCTGCAACTACATCAATTACAACTAAATCTATATCTACAGCTTCAACTACATCAATTACAACTAAATCTACATCTACAGCTTCAACTACATCAATTACATCTGAATCTATATCTACAGGTGAAACTTCATCAATTACAACTAAATCTATATCTACAGCTGCAACTACATCAATTACATCTAAATCTATATCTACAGCTGCAACTACATCAATTCTAACTGAATCAATATCTACAGCTGCAAATACATAAATTACAACTAAATCTTAATCTACAGCTGCAACTACATCAATTACAACTAAATATATAACTAAGGCTGCAACTACATCAATTGCAACTAAATCTATATCTTTAGCTGTACCTACATCAATTACATCTGAATCTATATCTACAGCTGAAACTTCATCAATTAAAACTAAATCTATATCTACAGCTGCAACTACATAAATTACATCTAAATCTATATCTACAGCTGCAACTACATCAATTCTAACTGAATCTATATCTACAGCTGCAATTACAAAAATTACAACTTAATCTTAATCTACAGCTGCAACTACATCAATTACAACTAAATCTATATCTACAGCTGCAACTACATCAATTACAACTAAATCTACATCTACAGCTGCAACTACATCAATTACAACTAAATCTAAAATTACAGCGTCAACTACATCAATTACAAGTAAATCTTTATCTACAGCTGCAACTACATCAATGACAACTGAATCTATATGTACAGCTGCAACTACATCAATTACAACTAAATCTATAACTACAGCTGCAACTACATCAATAAAAACTAAATCTATAATTACAGCTGCAACTACATCAATTACAACTAAATCTATATCTACAGCTGCAACTACATCAATTACAACTAAATCTATAACTACAGCTGCAACTACATCAATTAAAACTAAATCTATAACTACAATTGCAACTACATCAATTACACCTAAATCTATACCTACAGCTGCAATTACAAAAATTACAACTAAATCTTAATCTACAGCTGCAACTACATCAATTGCAACTAAATCTATATCTTTAGCTGTACCTACATCAATTACAACTGAATCTATATCTACAGCTGAAACTACATTAATTACAACTCAATCTATATCTACAGCTGCAACTACATCAATTACAACTAAATCTATACCTACAGCTTCAACTGCACCAATTACAACTAAATCTATACCTACTGCTGCAACTGCATCAATTACAACTAAAGCTATACCTACAGCTGCAACTACATCATATACACATAAATATATACCTACAGCTGCAACTACATCAATTACAACTAAATTTATACCTATAGCTGCAACTAGATCATATACAACTAAATCTATACCTACAGCTGCAACTACATCAATTACAAATAAATATATATCTACAGCTGCAACTACATCAATTTCAACTATATCTATAACTACAGCTGCAACTGCATTAATTACAACTAAAGCTATATCTACAGCTGCAACTACATCAATTACAACTAAATCTATACCTACAGCTTCAACTGCACCAATTACAACTAAATCTATACCTACTGCTGCAACTGCATCAATTACAACTAAAGCTATACCTACAGCTGCAACTACATCATATACACATAAATATATACCTACAGCTGCAACTACATCAATTACAACTAAATTTATACCTATAGCTGCAACTAGATCATATACAACTAAATCTATACCTACAGCTGCAACTACATCAATTACAAATAAATATATATCTACAGCTGCAACTACATCAATTTCAACTATATCTATAACTACAGCTGCAACTGCATTAATTACAACTAAAGCTATACCTACAGATGCAACTACATCAATTACAACTGAATATATATCTACAGATGCAACAACATCAATTACAACTAAGTCTCTATCTACAGCTGCAACTACATCAATTACAAATAAATCTATATATACAGCTGCAACTACATCAATTACAACTAAATCTATACCTACAGCTGCAACTGCAACAATTACAACTAAATCTATACCTACAGCTGCAATTACATTATATACAACTAAATATATACCTACAGCTGCAACTACATCAATAACAACTAAATCTATACCTACAGCTTCAACTACGTCATATACAACTAAATCTATACCTACATCAGCAACTACAGCAATTACAAATAAATCTATATCTACAGCTGCAACTACATCAATTTCAACTATATCTATACCTACAGCTGCAACTGCATTAATTACAA
>CAXITT010001790.1:21451-33240 GCA_964033795.1 Lymnaea stagnalis
CAACTACATCAATTACAACTAAATCTATTTCTACAGCTGCAACTACATCAATTACAACTAAATCTATACCTACTGCTGCAACTACATCAATGACAACTAAATCTATACCTACAGCTGCAACTACATCAATTACAACACAATCTATATCTACAACTGCAACTACGTCAATTACAAGTAAATCTATACATACAGCTGCAACTATATCAATTACAAATAAATCTATACCTACAGCTGCAACTACATCAATTACAACTAAATATATACCTACAGCTGCACTACATCAATTACAACTAAATCTATACCTACAGCTGAAACTAAATCTATTACAAAAAAATCTATATCTACAGCTGCAACTACATCAATTACAACTAAATCATCTACAGCTGCAACTACATCAATTACAACTAAATCTATATCTACAGCTGCAACTACATCTATTACAACAAAATCTATATCTACAGCTGCAACTACATCAAATACTGATAAATCTATAACTACAGCTTCAAATACATCAATTACAAATAAATATATACCGACAGCTGCACATACATCAATTACAATTAAATCTATATCTACAGCTGCAACTACATCAATTACAACTGAATCTATATCTACAGCTGCAAAGACATCATTTACAACTGAATCTTTATCTACAGCTGCAACTTCATCAATTACAACTAAATCTATATCTACAGCTGAAACTACATCAATTACAACTAAATCTATACCTACTGCTACAACTACATCAATGACAACTAAATCTATACCTACAGCTGCAACTACATCAATTACAACTATATCTATACCTACGGCTGCAACTACATCAAATAAAACTAAATCTATATCTACAGCTGCAACTACATCAATTAAAACTAAATCTATATCGACAGTTGCAACTACATCAATTACAACGAAATCTATACCCACAGCTGCAACTACATAAATTAAAACTAAATCTATATCTACAGCTGCAACTACATCAATTAAAACTAATTCTATATCTACAGCTGAAACTACATCAATTACAACTCAATTTACATCTACAGCTGCAACTACATCAATTACAACTCAATCTATATCTACTGCTGCAACTACATCAATTACAACTAAATCTATATCTACAGCTGCAACTACATCAATTACAACTAAATATATATCTACAGCTGCAACTACATCATTTAAAACTAAATCTATATCTACAGCTGCAACTATATCAATTACAACTAAATAATTACAACTAAATATATAACTACAGCTGCAACTACATCAATTACAACTAAATCTATACCTACAGCTGCAACTAAATCAATTACAAATAAATCTATATCTACAGCTGCAACTACATCAATTACAACCTAATCTGTACCTACATCTTCAACTACATCAATTACAACTAAATCTATACCTACAGCTGCAACTACATCAATTACAACTAAATCTATACCTACGGCTGAAACTTAATGAAATAACACTAAATCTATATCAAATCTGTACCTACATCTTCAACTACATCAATTACAACTAAATCTATACCTACAGCTGCAACTACATCAATTACAACTAAATCTATACCTACGGCTGAAACTTAATGAAATAACACTAAATCTATATCGACAGTTGCAACTACATCAATTACAACTAAATCTATACCCACATCTGCAACTACATAAATTACAAATAAATATATACCTACAGCTGCAACTATATCAATTATAACTAAATCTATATCTACAGCTGCAACTACATCAATTACAACTGAATCTATATCTACAGCTGCAATTACATCAATTACAATTAAATATATATCTACAGATGCAACTACATCAATTACAACTCAATTTACATCTACAACTGCAACTACATCAATTACAACTAAATCTATAATTACAGCAGCAACTACATCAATTACAACTAAATCTATAATTACTGCTGAAACTATATCAAATACAACTAAATCTATATATTTACAGCTGCAACTACATCAATTACAACTAAATCTATACCTACAGCTGCATCGACATCAATTACAACTAAATCTATATCTACAGCTGCAACTACATCAATTACAACTAAATCTATTTCTACAGCTGCAACTACATCAATTACAACTAAATCTATACCTACTGCTGCAACTACATCAATGACAACTAAATCTATACCTACAGCTGCAACTACATCAATTACAACTAAATCTATATCTACAGCTGCAACTACATCAATTACAACTAAATCTATATCTACAGCTGCAACTACATCAATTACAACTAAATCTATATCTACAGCTGCAACTACATCAATTACAACTAAATCTATATCTACAGCTGCAACTACATCAATTACAACTAAATCTATATCTACAGCTGCAACTACATCAATTACAACTAAATCTATATCTACAGCTGCAACTACATCAATTACAACTAAATCTATATCTACAGCTGCAACTACATCAATTACAACTAAATCTATATCTACAGCTGCAACTACATCAATTACAACTAAATCTATATCTACAGCTGCAACTACATCAATTACAACTAAATCTATATCTACAGCTGCAACTACATCAATTACAACTAAATCTATATCTACAGCTGCAACTACATCAATTACAACTAAATCTATATCTACAGCTGCAACTACATCAATTACAACTAAATCTATATCTACAGCTGCAACTACATCAATTACAACTAAATCTATATCTACAGCTGCAACTACATCAATTACAACTAAATCTATATCTACAGCTGCAACTACATCAATTACAACTAAATCTATATCTACAGCTGCAACTACATCAATTACAACTAAATCTATATCTACAGCTGCAACTACATCAATTACAACTAAATCTATATCTACAGCTGCAACTACATCAATTACAACTAAATCTATTTCTACAGCTGCAACTACATCAATTACAACTAAATCTATACCTACTGCTGCAACTACATCAATGACAACTAAATCTATACCTACAGCTGCAACTACATCAATTACAACCCAATCTATATCTACAACTGCAACTACGTCAATTACAACTAAATCTATACATACAGCTGCAACTATATCAATTACAACTAAATCTATATCTACAGCTGCAACTACATCAATTACAAATAAATCTATATCTACAGCTGCAACTACATCAATGACAACTAAATCTATACCTACAGCTGCAACTACATCAATTACAACTAAATCTATACCTACAGCTGAAACTAAATCTATTACAAAAAAATCTATATCTACAGCTGCAACTACATCAATTACAACTAAATCATCTACACCTGCAACTACATCAATTACAACTAAATCTATATCTACAGCTGCAACTACATCTATTACAACAAAATCTATATCTACAGCTGCAACTACATCAAATACTGATAAATCTATAACTACAGCTTCAACTACATCAATTACAAATAAATATATACCGACAGCTGCAACTACATCAATTACAATTAAATCTATATCTACAGCTGCAACTACATCAATTACAACTGAATCTATATCTACAGCTGCAAAGACATCATTTACAACTGAATCTTTATCTACAGCTGCAACTTCATGAATTAAACCTAAATCTATATCTACAGCTGCAAATACATCAATTACAACTAAATCTATACCTACTGCTACAATTACATCAATGACAACTAAATCTATACCTACAGCTGCAACTACATCAATTACAACTGAATCTATATCTACAGCTGCAACTACATCAATTACAACTAATTCTATATCTACAGCTGCAACTACATCATTTACAACTAAATTTATATCTACAGCTGCAACTACATCAATTACAACTAAATCTCTATCTACAGCTGCAACTACATCAATTAAAACTAAATCTATATCTACAGCTGCAACTACATCAATTAATACTAAATCTATATCTACAGCTGCAACTACATCAAATACAGATAAATCTATAACTACAGCTTCAACTACATCAAATACAACTAAATCTATATCTACAGCTGCAACTACATCAATTACAACTAAATATATATCTACAGCTGTAACTACATCAAATAAAACTAAAGCTCTATCGACAGTTGCAACTACATCAAGTCTAACTAAATCTATAACTACAGCTGCATTTACATCAAATACAACTAAATCTATAATTACAGCTGAAACTATATCAAATACAACTAAATCTATATATTTACAGCTGCAACTACATCAAATACAACTAAATCTATACCTACAGCTGCAACGACATCAATTACAACTAAATCTATATCTACAGCTGCAACTACATCAATTACAACTTAATCTATACCTACTGCTGCAACTACATCAATGACAACTAAATCTATATCTAGCGCTGCAACTACATCAATTACAACTAAATCTATACCTACAGATGCAACCAAATCAATTACAAATAAATCTATATCTACAGCTGCAACTACATCAATTACAACTAAATCTATACCTACAGCTGCAACTACATCAATTACAACTAAATCTATACCTACGTTTGCAACTACATCAAATAACACTAAATCTATATTTTACAACTGCAACTACAACAATTAAAATTAAATCTATATCGACAGTTACATCTACATCAATTACAAATAAGTATATACCCACAGCTGCAACTACATCAATTACAAATAATTATATACCTACAGCTGCAAATACATCAATTACAACTGAATCTATATCTACAGCTGCAATTACATCAATTACAACTACATATATATCTACAGCTGCAACTACATCAATTACAACTAAATCTATACCTACTGCTGCAAATACATCAATGACAACTAAATCTAAACCTACAGCTGCAACTACATCAATTACAACTAAATCTATAATTACAGCTGAAACTATATCAAATACAACTAAATATATATATTTAAAGCTGCAACTACATCAAATACAACTAAATCTATACCTACAGCTGCAACGACATCAATTACAACTAAATCTATATCTACAAGAACAACTACATCAATTACAACTAAATCTATACCTACTGCTGCAACTACATCAATGACAACTAAATCTATATCTAGCGCTGCAACTACATCAATTACAACAAAATCTATATCTACAACTGCAACTACGGCAATTAAAACTAAATCTATACATACAGCTGCAACTACATCAATTACAACTAAATCTATACCTAGAGCTGCAACTACATCAATTACAAATAAATCTATATCTACACCTGCAACTACATCAATTACAACTAAATCTATACATACAGCTGCAAATACATCAATTACAACTAAATCTAAACCTACTGCTGCAACTACATCAATTACAACTAAATCTATACATACAGCTGCAACTACATCAATTACAACTAAATCTATACCTACAGCTGCAACTAAACCAATTACAAATAAATCTATATCTACAGCTGCAACTACATCAATTACAACTAAATCTATACCTACAGCTGCAACAACATCAATTACAACTAAATCTATACCTACGTTTGCAACTACATCAAATAAAACTAAATCTATATTTTACAACTGCAACTACATCAATTAAAATTAAATCTATATCGACAGTTACAACTACATCAATTACAAATAAGTATATATCCACAGCTGCAACTACATCAATTACAAATAATTATATACCTACAGCTGCAACTACAACAATTACAACTAAATCTATATCTACAGCTGCAACTACATCAATTACAACTGAATCTATATCTACAGCTGCAATTACATCATTTACAACTGAATCTTTATCTACAGCTGCAACTTCATCAATTAAAACTAAATCTATATCTACAGCTGCAACTACATAAATTAAAACTAAATATATACCTACTGCTACAACTACATCAATGACAACTAAATCTATACCTACAGCTGCAACTACATCAATTACAACTCAATCTATATCTACAGCTGCAACTACATCAATTACAACTAATTCTATATCTACAGCTGCAACTACATCATTTACAACTTAATTTATATCTAAAGCTGCAACTACATCAATTACAACTAAATCTATATCTACAGCTGCAACTATATCAATTACAACTAAATTTATATCTAGAGCTGCAACTACATCAAATACAGATAAATCTATAACTACAGCTTCAACTACATCAAATACAACTAAATCTATATCTACAGCTGCAACTACATCAATTACAACTAAATATATATCTACAGCTGCAACTACATCAAATAAAACTAAAGCTATATCGACAGTTGCAACTACATCAAGTCTAACTAAATCTATAACTACAGCTGCATTTACATCAAATACAACTAAATCTATCATTTCAGCTGCAACTTAATCAATTACAACTAAATCTATAATTACAGCTGAAACTATATCAAATACAACTAAATCTATATATTTACTGCTGCAACTACATCAAATACAACTAAATCTATACCTGCAGCTGCAACGACATCAATTACAACTAAATCTATATCTACAGCTGCAACTACATCAATTACAACTAAATCTATACATACAGCTGCAACTACATCAATGACAACTAAATCTATTCCTACAGCTGCAACTACATAAATTACAACTAAATCTATAACTACAGCTGCAACTAAATCAATTACAAATAAATCTATACCTACAGCTGCAACTAAACCAATTACAAATAAATCTATATCTACAGCTGCAACTACATCAATTACAACTAAATCTATACCTACAGCTGCAACTACATCAATTACAACTAAATCTATATCTACAGCTGAAACTACATCAATTACATCTGAATCTATATCTACAGCTGCAATTACATCAATTACAACAAAATATATATCTACAGATGCAACTAAATCAATTACAAATTTTTTTATATCTACAGCTGCAACTACATCAATTACAACTAAATCTGTACCTACAGCTGCAACTACATCAATTACAACTAAATCTATACCTACAGCTGCAACTACATCAATTACAACTAAATCTATACCTACGGCTGCAACTACATCAAATAACACTAAATCTATATATCTACAGCTGCAACTATATCAATTAAAACTAAATCTATATCGACAGTTGCAACTACATCAATTACAACGAAATCTATACCCACAGCTGCAACTACTTAAATTAAAACTAAATCTATATCTACAGCTGCAACTACATCAATTACAACTAAATCTATATCTACAGCTGCAACTACATCAATTACAACTAAATCTATATCTACAGCTGCAACTACATCAATTAAATCTGAATCTATATCTACAGCTGCAATTACATCATTTACACCTAAATATATATCTACAGATGCAACTAAATCAATTACAAAAAATCTATATCTACAGCTGCAACTACATCAATTACAACTAAATCTGTACCTACAGCTGCAACTACATCAATTACAACTAAATCTATACCTACAGCTGCAACTACATCAATTACAACTAAATCTATACCTAAGGCTGCAACTACATCAAATAACACTAAATCTATATCTACAGCTGCAACTACATCAATTACAACTAAATCTATATCTACAGCTGCAACTACATCAATTACAACTAAATCTTCATCTACAGCTGCAACTAATATATTTTTAAAAAATATATACCTACAGCAGCAACTACATCAATTACAACTAAATCTATATCTACAGATGCAACTACATCAATTATAAGTCAATTTACATCTACAGCTGCAACTACATCAATTACAACTAAATCTATATCTACAGCTGCAACTACATCAATTACAACCAAATCTATACCTACAGCTGCAACTACATCAATTACAACTGAATCTATATCTACAGCTGCAAAGACATCAATTACAACTAAATCTATATCTACAGCTGCAACTACATCAATTACAAGTCAATTTACATCTACAGCTGCAACTACATAAATTACAACTAAATCTATATCTACAGCTGCAACTACATCAATTACAACTAAATCTATACCTACAGCTGCAACTACATCAATTACAACTAAATCTATATCTACAGCTGCAACTACATCAATTACAAGTCAATTTACATCTACAGCTGCAACTACATAAATTACAACTAAATCTATATCTACAGCTGCAACTACATCAATTACAACTAAATCTATACCTACAGCTGCAACTACATCAATTACAACTAAATCTATACCTACACCTGCAACTATATCAACTACAACTAAATCTATAAATACAGCTGCAACTACATCAATTTACAACTAAATCTTTATCTACAGCTGAAACTACATGAATTACAATTAAATCTTATTCTACAGCTGCAACTACATCAATGAAAACTAAATATATATCTACAGCTGCAACTACATCAATTACAACTAAATCTATATCTACAGTTTAAACTACATCAATAACAACTAAATCTATATCTACAGATGCAACTACATCAATTACAACTAAATCTATATCTACAGCAGCAATTACATCAATTACAATGAAATCTATATCTACAGCTGCAACTACATCAATTACAACTGAATCTATATCTAAAGCTGAAACTACATCAAATTTAACTGAATCTATATCTACAGCTGCAACTACATCAATTACAACTAAATCTATATATTTATAGCAGCAAATACATCATTACAACTAAATCTATAATTATAGCTGCAACTACATCAATTACAACTAAATCTATATCTACAGCTGCAACTACATCAATTACAACTAAATCTATATCTACAGCTGCAACTACATCAATTACAACTGAATCTATATCTAAAGCTGAAACTACATCAAATTTAACTGAATCTATATCTACAGCTGCAACTACATCAATTACAACTAAATCTATATATTTATAGCAGCAACTACATCATTACAACTAAATCTATAATTATAGCTGCAACTACATCAATTACTACTAAATATATATCTACAGCTGCAACTTCATCAATTACAACTAAATCTATATCTACAGCTGCAACTATATCAATTACAACTAAATATATACCTACTGCTACAACTACATCAATGACAACTAAATCTTTACCTACAGCTGCAACTACATCAATTACAACTGAATCTATATCTACAGCTGCAACTAACTCAATTACAACTAAATCTATATCTACAGCTGCAACTACATCAATTACAACTGAATCTATATCTACAGCTGCAATTACATCAATTACAACTAAATATATATCTACTTTTGCAACTGCATCAATTGCAACTCAATTTACATCTAGAGCTGAAACTAAATTCATTACAACTCAATCTATATCTTCAGCTGAAACTACATCAATTACAACTTAATCTATATCTACAGCTGCAACTACATCCATTAAAAGAAAATCTATACCTAGAGCTGCAACTACATCAAGTACAACTAAATTTATATCTACAGCTGCAACTACATCAATTACAAATAAATATATACTTACAGCTGCAACTACATCAATTACAACTAAATCAGCATCTACAGCTGCAACTACATCATTTACAAATGAATCTATATCTACAGCTGCAACTTCATCAATTACAACTAAATCTATATCTACAGCTGCAACTACATCAATTACAACTAAATCTATATCTACAACTGCAACTAAATTAATTACAAACAAATTTATACCTATAGCTGCAACTACATCAATTACAACTAAATCTATAATTATAGCTGCAACTTCATCAATTACAACTAAATCTATATCTACAGCTGCAACTACATCAATTACAACTAAATCTATATCTACAGCTGCAACTACATCAATTACAACTAAATCTATATCTACAGCTGCAACTACATCAATTACAACTAAATCTATATCTACAGCTGCAACTACATCAATTACAACTAAATCTATATCTACAGCTGCAACTACATCAATTACAACTAAATCTATATCTACAGCTGCAACTACATCAATTACAACTAAATCTATATCTACAGCTGCAACTACATCAATTACAACTAAATCTATATCTACAGCTGCAACTACATCAATTACAACTAAATCTATATCTACAGCTGCAACTACATCAATTACAACTAAATCTATATCTACAGCTGCAACTACATCAATTACAACTAAATCTATATCTACAGCTGCAACTACATCAATTACAACTAAATCTATATCTACAGCTGCAACTACATCAATTACAACTAAATCTATATCTACAGCTGCAACTACATCAATTACAACTAAATCTATATCTACAGCTGCAACTACATCAATTACAACTAAATCTATATCTACAGCTGCAACTACATCAATTACAACTAAATCTATATCTACAGCTGCAACTACATCAATTACAACTAAATCTATATCTACAGCTGCAACTACATCAATTACAACTAAATCTATATCTACAGCTGCAACTACATCAATTACAACTAAATCTATATCTACAGCTGCAACTACATCAATTACAACTAAATCTATATCTACAGCTGCAACTACATCAATTACAACTGAATCTATATCTACAGCTGCAATTACATCAATTACAACTAAATATATATCTACTTTTGCAACTGCATCAATTGCAACTCAATTTACATCTAGAGCTGAAACTAAATTCATTACAACTCAATCTATATCTTCAGCTGAAACTACATCAATTACAACTTAATCTATATCTACAGCTGCAACTACATCCATTAAAAGAAAATCTATACCTAGAGCTGCAACTACATCAAGTACAACTAAATTTATATCTACAGCTGCAACTACATCAATTACAAATAAATATATACTTACAGCTGCAACTACATCAATTACAACTAAATCAGCATCTACAGCTGCAACTACATCATTTACAAATGAATCTATATCTACAGCTGCAACTTCATCAATTACAACTAAATCTATATCTACAGCTGCAACTACATCAATTACAACTAAATCTATATCTACAACTGCAACTAAATTAATTACAAACAAATTTATACCTATAGCTGCAACTACATCAATTACAACTAAATCTATAATTATAGCTGCAACTTCATCAATTACAACTAAATCTATATCTACAGCTGCAACTACATCAATTACAACTAAATCTATATCTACAGCTGAAACTACATCAATTAAAACTTAATCTATACATACAGCTGCAACTACATCAATTACAACTAAATCTATATCTACAGCTGCAACTATATCAATTGCAACTAAATATATCTCTACAGCTGCAACTACGTCAACTACAACTGATTCTATATCTACAGCTGCAAAGACATCAATTACAACTAAATATATATCTACAAATGCAACTACATCAATTACATTCAATTTACATCTACAGCTGCAACTACATCAATTACAACTAAATCTGTACCTACAGCTGCAACTACATCAATTACAACTAAATCTATACCTACAGCTGCAACTACATCAATTACAACTAAATCTATACCTACCGCTGCAACTACATCAAATAACACTAAATCTATATGTACAGCTGCAACTACATCAATTAAAACTAAATCTATATCGACAGTTGCAACTACATCAATTACAACGAAATCTATACCCACAGCTGCAACTACATGAATTAAAACTAAATCTATATCTACAGCTGCAACTACATCAATTACAACTAAATCTATATCTACAGCTGCAACTACATCCATTAAAAGTAAATCTATACCTACAGCTGCAACTACATCAATTACAACTAAATCTATATGTACAGCTGCAACTACATCAATTACAACTAAATATATACTTACAGCTGCAACTACATCAATTACAACTAAATCAGCATCTACAGCTGCAACTACATCATTTACAAATGAATCTATATCTACAGCTGCAACTTCATCAATTACAACT